>JBBPBS010000417.1:5807159-5846871 GCA_037974835.1 Cicer judaicum
TTATATATGTTTTTTTTACAAACTCTTGATGAAATATATTCAATTAATTTTTTTTTACAATAACTTCTCATGCTCGCAATTAAAATATCATACTAATAAAATAAATTAATTTAGACTACGCTACAATATAATTCAACATTGATATTTTTCTAAAATAAAAATATTAAATAGTCAAACATATTTTTAAATTTTTACATCTTAGTTTTGGGTTTGTATTTTACATTTTATTTTATCAAATAAATACAAGTACCATTATATGTTGAAAAATAAATTAACAATCAAAGTACAATGAGTCAAACAATTATCCTATATAATAAATTATAATACAAATTTTATAAAATATTTTAAAAATTAAATTAGATGATTGTGATCAACATGATTTGCTCTCATTTTAATTTTCTTAATTATATTCAATTATTACAAATCAATAAGTAATATTATAAGATAATTATATTTATAATACATAAAATATTACTTATAAAACTTATAAAATTAATTGATTAATATCTACGGAGCGCGCTGGCTATAATCTAGTTTTATTTATTTCCGGCACTACATCCTATCCAATTTTATCATTTGGGTTCACTTTGTTTTTTTATTAAACATTTGATTAGTAATTTTGGAAATTGTTAATATTTTAACAATTTAAAATTTTTGAAATTTTTTAAAGAATTCTATGAAGATTATATTTCACGTTGATCCAAATTTTTTCTTTTTAAAAATTATAAAAAAAAAAATTATATTTTGAAAATATCACATTCAACTTTTTTGAAAAATTAATACTTTTTAAGAATGTAAATTTTTTGAGTTTTTAAAAAAAAATTCTATGAAGATTACATTTCAAAAGTTGTGTTGATTCAAAATTTTTATGTTTAAAAATTATTTAAAAAAAATTAAATTTTGAAATTATTACATTTATCCAAATTTTTAAAATTTTATTAAACTTTTAAAAAAATTGTATTTTAGAAATTTTACATTTATAAAAAATTTCAAAAAAAAAATTTAACTTTTGAAAGAATTGCATTTCGAAAGTTTCACATTTATTTATATTTTCAAAAAAATAAAATAAAATTTAAAAAAAATTGCATTTTGTAAATTTTACATTCAATAAAAAATTTGAAATTCTTTAAAATTTTTTAAAAAAATTTTAACATCAAATGATAGAGATACAATAGTCTTTTTCATGTATTTTAGAAGATGTGGGAGGTAAAAATGAAAGGTGCTGAATCCAATAGGATGTGTAAGACATTTTTTAATAGTTATACTTCTAACTTGCAAAAAATTGTTAACACATAATTTTAGTTATTTGGTTAACTATTATTGTAGTTCATTTTAGTTGGTTAACTATTATGTACCTACATTTCATATCGTAACCTAATTTTATTGTTATATTTTTTCGTACTACATGAATACTCGTCGTTTGAAGACATGTTAGAATGCACAATTAATAACTACTCGAATACTCACTTCAAAGTGCGAAGGTACATCTTAACACTGAGAACATGAATATAAATGACATGTTTAAATGTGTGGCAATATTGTGCAACGTTATCTTCGTCATGTGAAGACAACAATAATAATTCGTATTAAATGTCGTGTTGTAATGCAAAAATGCATTTTATTGTGCTAATATGACACTAACTGTCTGTTTTTTAGTGTCTCCTCACTGTGTGAACACAGAAACTATAATTAGGCATCAAAATAATACTTGTGTCATTTTGAAAGTTGTGTCTCACTCTTATCAAAGCGATTTCACCGTGTCTCTGATAGTGTGATTATTTAAGCTCACTCTAATTATTCTTAGCAGATAAAGCTGAAAAATGAGTTGATAAAGACAACATTTTGATAAAGTCAATATTGATCGAAGAAGTGCATATCATCCTCTAAAAATATTATCCCATGATATTTTTCTTCTTAAATCAAGACACTACTAGAAATTTCGTCTATAGTGACCGATTTAGAGACCGAATATTTTCAGTCACACTAGCGAACGAAATAGAGACCGTAATTTTGAATTTATAAACTAAATATTTTTTCGTCACTAAATTGGTCGCTAATGATTTGGCCGCAACAACTAGTGACTAGCTGTTTACCAACTGATTTAAATTGGTTATTAATACGGCCGCTATTGGATTTATTGACCGATTTTCTCCATTTATTGATCGAAAATTTAGTCTCTAAAAGCGTTTTTCTAGTAGTGAGATATGTTCAATTAGTTATGAAGATATATATGGATATGTATTAAAGACTGATATGTTTTAAAGGCCGATTCAAGATTTTCAATGGTAATATCCTTAATGGACATATTCTTCGTCGTTTAAATAGAAATTGATCAATATGGTAAATTGTGAAATAATTAAAAAGATAGTGTGTTAAGAAGAATTTATGTAAAAAGCAAGATAAACTAGAAGATAGACTTCTTCTTGTCTAGCTTTTTACTTCCTTCTCTACTATTTTGAGACTGTCTGAAATCTCTTTTGGAAAAAGATTTATTTCTGTTGTTCCATATGCATTGAATTTTTCTTAAGATAAAGGAAAACTCTTCATTATTTGAGTCTTCACTTTGATTTTCCAATTTACTTTCCTTTTAGTTTTTTGTTGCTTGTATAGCCTTAGAATTGGTCTTCTTTCGTTGGGATTTGAGGGCGAAAGACTTTGACTTCGTTTTGGGCCCATCTTCAATCAGCTCAATCTCATGGGATTTGAGTGTTCTTCAATTCTTCTAAAGGCAATTAGTTTACATGTTATAGCCTCTTGAATAATTGCTACCTTTGATCTTCATTTGCTAGGGAGAGTTTTGACAATCTTCTTGACGTTGTCGACAATTTATAAATATTTTGGAGAACCTTCAGTCCATAAATTAGGGTTTGGAATCTAGAAAATATTTTTTTCAATATCTTCATCTTCTTCCATTTAAAAGCGTTCATACTTTCTTAAAAGTATATTTTTCGTTGGCTTCCAATACCTACTCATATCTTTCTTTATCAAACAGGGGAGGCCTTTTAATGTTTCCATCTGTAACTTTTTCATAATAGTTAGCCATAACAATATATATTTACTCAAACACGGTTAAGTCCTCAACTTTGAGACTGAGCTCTGATACCAATTGTAGAATGAGAAATACAAGAAAGGGGGGGTCTGAATTATTTTGCCTTCTAAAATAATTTTAATGTGACTAAGCTTTAGTAAAGAAATAGGTACATATGAACAAGAACATAACAAAATAACACAGATGATTTATCTTTGTTCACCACCAACACAGTACTAATATACTAGTTCACCATATAATTACACTTTCATTACACACCTACTAGTCAAACTGAATTAATTCAAGTCTTCTCAACCTTCTAGCTTAGTTTAGTCAAGTTCTTGAGGTAGGCAGTTGCAACTAGGCTAGGGCACAAGTGATTTGGATTAGATTTTTTGAAATAACTCTAACAATAGAGTGTTTACAAAATAATATTTCAGAAACTTATCAAAGCACTTGAGTAAAACAAAAGATTAAGAGAAAGAGTGTAGATAAAGGTACATGTGCTCAAAGCTTATACGTTTCTTGTTTTTCTAGTGAGAAATGCACATCCTTTTATAAAGATCTTTTAGGGTTTATGGTTTTTGTCCTGATTGCAAGAAATCACCATAAGTCATGAAATTTTGAATCATAACTTTTAAGATTGATTTGCCATAGAAAAATTTCCAAAACAGATCCTTTTAAATGATTCAATGTATCATGGTATGAAGACATGGAAGCATATGATACAATGATCAGAGCATGTCTTAAAGACCTTCAGACAAGTACCACATTATAGAATATTCATCATATGATGGGCAAATGCTTTGTATTCTTTGGAGCATTGACTTTCATTCGAGTGTTGACTTCTTTCACAACATTATCATGAATCAAAGTGAAATGACAAGATACTTGATGTGATGATGTGATTACCAGAGGCATACAATCACTTCCTTGCCAAGCATATCAAAGTAAGACGAACATAGCATATTTTCGTTCAATAGAGGCAACTGAAACAAAACATATCATGTGTTTCCAGAGTCACCATTACCAAAGCATTGCTAGCAATTTTGGTGTCAATCCAAAACAGAGTGTTTCTCGTATCAATAGAGGCGTATGTTAAAGCGTTTTCAGCGGACCCAAAAAAATAGAGTGAAGTGAAGTCTTGTCTGTAGTCTTTGTCCAATATAAAGGTGCAAACACGAGAAGGGGGTTGAATTGTGTTTGTTTAAGTTGGATTTTATTTATTTATTATTTATTCGAGAACTAATTTGGGCAGATAATTTTAACTAAAATAAAGGCAGTAGCAATAAGGCATAAGTAATCAGAAGCAATATTAAAGTAAAAAGCAAAAAAGTAAAGTGACACAAGCAGACTTATCCTGGTTCACCACCAACTTGGTAGCTACATCCAGTCCCTTTGTTTCGAAGGATTTAACCATTAATTGAAATCCTTGAACTACACAACACCTAAACCTACAAGTCATTCTTCTCAAAACAATCTGATAACTACAAAAAAAATTAGGCAAACAAATACTTTGACCCTACAAGTCAAGTCTTCTCCACACAACCTTAAAACCACATATTGTTGAAGGCAACCACGCCTTGACCCTACAAATTAAGTCTTCTCAACACAACCGGAAAACTACAAGTTTCTTTAGGAATAATAAATCCACTATTAGGATATGTTACACAAATTTAGAATGGATTGTATTTTGCTTGTACGAAGAAAATTGTTACAATTGATTTCTCACACTAAAACAATTGCTTGTACAAGTTTCTTGTGAGCAAATTATGAGCATATCTTCTTGTGAACAAATTATCAACATATCTTCTTGTGAACAATATTTTGACCATATCTTATTGTGAACAATATTTTGGACCATATCTTCTTCTGAACAATATTTTGACCATATCTTCTTATGAACAATATTTTCACCATATCTTCTAGTGAACAATATTTTAACCATATCTTCTTACAAACACTATTTTGACCATATATTATTATGAACAATATTTTAACCCTATCTTCTTGTGAACAATATTTTGGCCATATCTCTTTTTCACCTTGGTCAAATATTTTCTTCAATTATAATTTTGAATCATATCTAATTTCATACTGTATTCAAAAACTTATTCACACAAATCTTCCTTCATACTATTGGTTGATTAGAACAAGAATGGATTTGGGCTTGTTCTTTAATATTCAGAATTTCCAATTCGCCTAAGTCTTTTCTTTGAAAGAGTTATTTCAATCAAATTTGTTGACTTTCCATCAGAGTCATTGACTTTCTTGTTGGAGTGAGATATTGTGTTTCATGGATACTAAAATTCAGAGGCGGAATTGCATGACTTAGAATTAGTGGCTTTGTGCAAATCACATTGTTGAATCATTAGAGTCATTGCAACATTATAGGATGCATATTGTTGGAGCTAAGTTGATTCCAAGAACAATATGTGATTTTGATGCTAACAAATGTACTTTGTGAGAAAAAATTATTTCACTAAGTATGCAAAAATAAGAACAGGAAAATCAAAGGAAGTGACTAGAGGATACCACCACTAAAGGATATCACCTGAGGATACCACCAAAGAAAAGCACAAGAGGATACCACCACCAGAGGAAGTGAAAAGGTCAGAGGAAACGAAATCAAATCAATCAAATCCATAGGCTAGAAAAGTTTGTGCATTTGCCTTTGACAGTGTGCTTTTGATAGTTTAGTGTGTTTATGCGTCTGCCTCTGAAGACTGAATTGTGCTTGTGATTTGCATGCCTTTAATGAGTCATTATGTGCATCTACCTCTGAAGATGTAGTATGCCTATGAAGATTCAATGTTTCTTGGAAGAAATATGTCCTCTAAAGATACAACATGCCTATGATGAACCGTAAATTCAACATGCCTTTAATAAACAAAAACTTCAGCATGCCTCTAATGATCATTAACTTACACATTTCTTTGATGAACAGTAACTTCAGTATGCATCTGATGAACAACAACTTCAACATGCCTCTACGTAACAGTAATGTTAGCATGCCTCTAATGAATAGTATTTTTTGAGCATGGCTCTCAAGTCTGAAGTCATTATTCGAGTCAGCATTTGAAGCACATACTTTTCTGACTTTGAAGACTACAACTCGTTCCAAAATGTTGCCTCTGATACAAAAAACACTCTGAAGTGGCACTGAATTTGATAAAGAAACAAAGGTGAAGTTTTCCGTACCACTAATCCTAAATCATGCAACTTTGCATCTGCCTCTAACTCTAATTATTTAAACAACACAACATCTGACTCCAACAATCAAGTCAATAATTATGATGGAGAAAATTCAATGACTCTGATGGAAATATAAAATCTCTAATACATTGAGAAAAATATTGAATTGGAGTTAGTCCTATCCTTACTTTTGAAAGTCCAAGAACAAGCCCAAACTTTGGTCCCCCTCAAATCAAGCGTATAAAAGAAGACTCAGGTGAATTAACTTGCAAACATAATCTTAACAAATACCCACAATATCCTTATAGAGGAACTTCTCAAGATCATATTTAAAAATAACGAATTTGCTAAGGATCATATTATCAAAACATATCTTTCATAATTATATTTGGAAGAAACATTTGTTGAACAGGCTGAAATGTAGATATGATTGAAAATTCTTGAGGGAAAAAATTCATGAATCCTAATTCCATCTATAAACAAACAATCAAGGTGGAACAAGGTGTTACAACTACAACGAACAACAAACTCATAAATCCAAAAAACCAAAGTCATTCAGAAAAACCTTAAGAGCTCAATTTTTCTAAGTATTCAGAGTTTAAGGTTTTAAAGTTCTATCAAAGCATTGGCTCAATTTTATATTATATAGGGCTTATTGCTTCATTATAAGTGCGGAAATTCATTGTATCAATTCTGCTTTGCTAGAAGCAAACCAATCAAGTTCCAAACCCTTTTAACCCAGCTCGATAGTGGTTATAATGTTCCTCAAGCAATCTGGTGTTACTACATTATGGGAGAAGGCTTGGCTTGTAGAGTTAGGGTGCTTGTGTTCCTAAAAAAGTATGGGTTTGTCAGGTTGTTTTGAGAAGACTAACTTGTAGGGTCAAGTGTTGTGTAATTCAAGGAATTGAATTAGTGGATTAAATCCTTCTAAGTGAGGGGACTAGACGTAACTACTAGTTGGTGGTGAGCTAGGATAAAATGTATGTGTCACTTTACTCATGCATTCCTTAGTTTTGTTACTACTTATGCTCTAAGTCATCAAACCCAAACTTGCTTTAATCAAATAATGAAAAAGAAAAAAACCTATACAAACACAATTCAACCTCCTTCTCATGTTTGCCCCTTCAATTGGTATTAGATCTCCGTCGCAAAGCTGAGCATTTTATAGTGCTTGAGGAAATATCTAGGTTTCAACATGTCTAGATTCAATAAAGGTTTTCGATAAAACATCAAAAAACCCACCTATGTTTGACGGTGAATGTTTTGAGTACAAGAAGGACAAGTTGGGGAGTTTATTTATTTCACAAGATCCACAACTTTAGGACTTGGTGGAAGATGGTTATGTTACTCCAACAAAAGAATATGGTACTGAAATTCCAATAAAGGAGATGGATGTTGATCAGAAGAAGATAAACAATATCCATCATAAGTCTAGAACATTCATGATAAATGCAATCACTTTTGAGAAATTTGAAAAGTGAACCAATTGGAAGACAACAAAGAGTCTTTATGATAGTCTGATTTTGAGTTATGAAGAAAGCAAGGAAGTTCAAGAAGAAAATGCCAAAATCCTAGCCATACAGTATTAGTTATTCAAGATGGAAAAGATGAAAACATTGAGAGAATGCTTTCTAGATTTCAGACTCTGGTCCCAGGATTAAACATAATTAAGAAGAGTTATACTATTTTCAATCATGTGAAGAAAATTATTAGGAGTCTGCCTAGTAAGTGGAGACCTAAGACTACATCAATTCAAGAAACTAAGAATCTCAATACTCTTAAATTGGTAGAATTGATTAGCTCGTTGAGATCACATGAATTTGAGCTTGCAGAGGATAAGCATAATCAGAAGAAGCCAACTTTGGCTCTGAAATCCAAGTAGAATAAGGTTCTAAAGGCAACAACATAATTAGAGGATAATGATTCAGATGATCAGAATCTGAACTCTAAGGATGAGAAGTTGGCTTTCATGTCCAGAAAGATTCAGAAGATGTGGCACAACAAAAAGAAGCAATTTCCTCAAAGATATTCCAGGCATACCAACAGAGGAATAAATGAAAAATCTAATAAGAAAAACACCATATGTTATGGATGCAATGAACCTGGACATGTCAAGTCTGATTGTCCAAATTTGAAAGATGGTTCTAATGGCTACATGGGATGATTACGATGAATCCTCTTATGGCTCTTATGGCTCTGATTTGGCTCAAACAAATTTGGATCTGATGGCTCATACCAACTATGCTTATATAACCAACATATACACCGATTCTAACTTTGGAAGTGAATTAGTTCATGAAGAAATTAAGGACTTTTTTGACTTAACCCGATCTGACTTGATTAATGTCTTAAATGATTTCTTAAATAAAAACCACAAGTTGGCTCTAAAACTGAAAGCACTTAGCAAAGTAAATGCAAACTTAACTAAAGAAAACAATGTTTCAGAACCTTTAAAAAAATGTCACACGTAGTTCTGATAAATTAGAAGAAGCATTCCAAGACTCTCTAGCTAACATTATGGAGAGAAGAAAGTATGCTTCTATGATTTATGGAGTTAATAGAAATGGTAAAAGAGGTCTATGTTTTGAAGAAATAGTAACTAAACCTAAACTTATTTCCTCTAATAGTTTATGTATTGTCTGCTCTAAGAAATGTCACTCTAAATCATCTTGTCTCATGTTAAATACAAGAAAAAACAAGAAACCTTTCAAGACTAACAAACCAAGACCCAACCAACTTTGGGTACCTAAAAACAAAATTATCTATGTTGTAGATGTCCTTAAAAGCCAAGTTAAAACTCCAATCACGGAACCTGGAAAGTTGATGCTCGAGACATATGACGGGAGAAAATTCTATGTTCTAAGACCTAATAGTGATCAAATGAGGCAAAGTAACTTTTGGGGGAAAGTAGAAAGGTCAGATCATGTGGCATGGCAAAGTTGGTAATGGCACATCTCCTAATATTAAAGATGTTTTGTTTGTTAAAGGTTGTAAACATAATATATTTAGTATTAGTTAGTTAAGTGATAGTAAGAGATTATTACACTAGGTGGACCTGGGTAAAATTCTAAAGAAATTAAAATGAATGCCACAAAGCTTTTACTGCATTTTGCGAATAAGTAATTAATGAAAAAGGTCTTAAGATTTTAATGATTAGAAGTGATCACAAGGAGAATTGGAAAACAAGTTCTTCGAAAGTTTTTGTGCTAATAATGGAATTTCTCAAAATTTCCCCTCTCCTATAACACCACAACAAAATTGATTTATAGAAAGAAATAATAGATCCCTTCAAGAAATAGGCAGAGCCATGCTTAGTGAGATGGATATTGAAAACATTATTTTTGGATCTACTAATGGTACTTTTTGTCAAGAATTTGCTAAGTTGATGCAACTTAAATTTAAAATGAGCATGATGGGAGAACATAAGTTCTTCTTAGGGATACAAATTCCCCAAAGTCAAAAAGGCATATACATTCATCAAATTAAATATACAAAAGAGCTTATCAAGGGGTTTTAAAT
The DNA here is from genome assembly GCA_037974835.1 of Cicer judaicum. Classification (NCBI taxonomy): domain Eukaryota; kingdom Viridiplantae; phylum Streptophyta; class Magnoliopsida; order Fabales; family Fabaceae; genus Cicer; species Cicer judaicum. The sequence continues at coordinate 5,816,905 of JBBPBS010000417.1, forward strand.
GAATGATTTTAAACCAATGGCTAAACTAATGCACCCTACCTGTTCATTTTAAAAGGAAGAATTAGGCCAACAAGTTGACCATAAAAAGTATACAAGAATGGTTGGACCACTCCTTTACCTTACTACGTCTAAACCTAATATTATGTTTAGTGTGTGTGTGCAAGATTTCAAGCTTATCCAAGGGAATCTCATTTTTTTTTTCCAAACTTTTTCTCTAAAAGCAGATGACTTCTAGAGAAAACGTCATATTCTTTTAGAGAAACACCTTGCAAACAAATATGATAAGTTGTTAGAGAAAATATTTGGAAACAAATCTGACATGTTGTGTTTTTAAAACAAGTGTTTAGTGATCTATCTCAAAAGGGATTTAATTTGGAAAGTTTATGAGATCTAAACATTTCTCGAAATCGTCGTTGTTTAATATCTTTATAACTTTATGGAATTTTATTTATTGATGAATATTAGGAAATAATCATTTTACGTAAAGAATGTGAAAAACCCTAGAGTGGTGCTTTGGGGGTAGATAGTCAAATTAGGGTTATGTTAGAGATTGTTGAGAGTTTGTTTTAACTTAAGACGGTTTTTGATTTAAGGCACGAGAGAACTTAGAGGAATCAATGTTTTTATCACAAAAAGCTTGCGGCTTAAGGGATCCTTCCAATTTTTAGTATCTCATGTAGGGACTTGTTTGTTCATGTGATTGGTGTTTTTGGAATTGTGTTTTGAGAAATTGATGTGTATGGCTATGTGAAAAGTTGTTGAAAAACTATTAGTGTTTAATCAGTATCAAAAGTAGAGTCTTTTAATATCTACGTTTTCATTGAGAAAGAGTTAGAGTATACTCATGCACTCACAGTTGTGTAGTATTCCATAGAGTTGGAACCCACCAATGGTTTGTCTGCAGGCACTATCATATCCTTGCAGCGATTTTTTAGTCGTGACTATTTGAATGGGACATTACGTTGGCTCAAGAGGTCCAAACCCCTTTGCGAAGGGTTTGAAATTTCAGAATTATGTGTATTAGCATATAGGCATTGCAATAGGGTTCTAATAAGCTATAACTTATCTATCTTTATAGCTTTGTTTAATAAGTTAACTTGGCATTTTTAATTTGGTTTTACTTATATTTCACTATTTTTTTGTTTTGTTTTGATTGCTAGGAGAAGTGAAAGAATAAGTGAAGATTCCTACTCATAAACTGTTGTTACTCTTGCATTTTTTTGGTTTTTATTCTCTTAACAAATTTCTAGTTTCAATAATATTATATTTTTTGTACATTTCCAATGTTTTTAGTTTAAAATTTGATTATATTATGATAACGGATAAGTAGATCTCCCTTGTCTGGGGAATGTAAATTTTTTAATGTAGATCTCTAATAATTTCTATTGCTTTCTTGTCATGGGTGTTGATCTTTTAATCCAATCTTAGTAAGAATCATGATTGTACTTGGATGTCAAACGAAGTACTGAAAAGAGAATTTGAAATATGACTCATAAGATTAGACAAGAGAGTTAAATCATGAAAATAGATTTGATTCTCTAGAAATCATAAAGATAGCTTGTCTTAATGTATTTATTGGATACATCAATCATAAAAATAGGTTGGTCATTAGTTTAGAATACATTTTTACTATTTGAAAGAAAGCATTAGTTATAAATATATATCATATTTTTAAAAGTTTAACACTCATGACTTAGAGAAAATTAGTTGTATTGTATTTATCATTGTGAAACACTACAATTCCAAAAGCTTTAATTTTATAGCAAATTTTAATCAAAAATCATTCTATCAATAATCGTTGTTTTAACAAATCACCATAGTAAAGAGAGTTTGGTACTCATAACAAAGTCCTAGTGCAAATGATAACTTTTTCTACACGAAAATACTGTAAATTTGCGGCTTATCAGGTGCTTTAACACATGAGTTGTGTTTATGAAGATATATGCATGTTTTATTTAACACATGATAACATGTCAAATTTGGTAAATGTTATTTGTTAATTTCACTTTATGACCGTTTATATTTATTATGGAATTTCAGAAATACCCTCACACGATTGGGACTTATGTGCATTCGAAGGTTACGCTGACGATAGAAACATCATGGGAATATGAGCCCATCTCAAGCAGCGTTGTCAATCCGTAAAAGGTTGTGAAACTAGTAGATCGATGAAAATGTGTTTCCGATAGTGATCACCCGTGAAAAGATAAACGTCCATGTGCCTATGAACATTGTGTTACGGTTAGTGATGTAGGATAGGATATGGAGAGTACTATAAAAGGAAATGTTGAGGCTACCGCATGAGTAGGAGATTCTATAGTTACACTGGGAGCCATAAGGATGGCAATGGACCGTTGTTGTAGGAAGAAGATATTGAAGGATCATTTATGCCCACTAAGAATCAGTGATATGTTGGGGGACCTTTCGTGCCTTGGTTGGTGTCCCCTCGTGTTGAGTCTAAGCTTCCCTTTATGTTGGATGATCATCTAACTTCAGTTTCTGAGATGAAGAGTTTCAATGAGAACCCTTTGGAAGACCAACAATGGTTGAAAAGAAAAATATACAAAATTATTCTGAGATTTTGAAGAGGAAAACAAAAAAAAAACTCCAAATCTTTCATACCATGTCTTTATTGTAAGACTCCGAATTTTCTAAACTCTAATCTATGCAATTTTATTGCATTTTGTGTTGAATTACTTAGACTATTAGCCCAATTTTTATTTTATGAATTAAGTACCAAAAATATATTTCGATAGAGTTAGTAATATGTTTAAAATATATGTATAAATATATATATATATATATATATATATATATATGAATACATGTTTAAAATTATTAATAGGAGAATTTATTACCGATAAAAATTTTTAAGATGTCACATGTTACTAATTAATTTATCTGTCAATTGAGTTGTGACGATAGTAGATATTTTTAATAAATTAGAATAAAAAATGAGTGATGTGATGTGTGTAAGAGTGATTAGATGCGGTAATGATGATTTTAGTAAAACATCTAAATACTTTAATTATAATAATTTTTTGTAAGTTAGGAAAAACAAAAACACATGTTCCTAATTATAGAATGAAAATTACACTTATTTGTGACTATAAAGAAAACAAAATACCTCTCCCTCCTTTCAGCTCACATTCTGCCTCCCTTTCTTTTTTATTTAGACAAAAAGAAAAAATAATACATAAGTGTCGGTGCATTGGTTTAGAGAACACAAACTCCATTTTTACACCTTGATCAAATCTTTATTTCTAGAAGTCTTAGGAAGTTAAGTTGATCCTCTCTACAAGGTGGTGCTTGTAAGATAATTTATTTGAGGTGTTGGCACGAGCAAGATTTTCGTTGTATTTGATTGTGGTAGCAATAGTTGTTGAAAAAGTTGTACTTGAGGTAAGGGCTTCTTCCAATTTTTAGTTTGCACATGGGGACCTTATATGTGTGATTGATGTGTGAATATGTGATGATTAATATTGATGTGATTATGCATTCTTGAGTGATAATACGTGTTACTACATGTTATGAATGTTATTAATGTGAATGTGTCTTGAGTATACTTGTGAAAAGTATGAAAAACTATTAGTGTTTAATGAGTATTAAAATTAGAGTCTTTTAATAGTTGCATTTACATAATAATTATTGAGAAAAAGTTAGAGTACGCTCATGCATTCCATAGTTAGTGGTGACCAAGATAGGCCATGAGATGGTTCCATGAGTTGATTGGTCCATCTTATCCTTACAAGGAGTTTGGTCGGGTAGGTCTATGATAAACTGCACTTTCGTAAATTGTGCTGATATGTGATAGGTAGCGCCTCGGTAATTAGTACTGGTCTGTGATATGCGGTACATTTATCATTTACACCCCTCAATGAGGGTTTGGAAATTCTAGAATCATGTGCATTGGCTTATAAGCATTGCATTAGGGTGTTTGGCACGCAACTCATATTTGTTATGATATGTTATATGTATATACATGCTCTATTATTGTTTATTATGATGCCATAACTATTAAGTGTTTATTGTGTGTCTTAATGACATAATTGTTAATTGCGGTTGGTGATCCTTTACATTATTGTGGAAATTGGGTTTTGCGAGAAGGCTAAGGGGTAAATGCTAGCCAAAGAAGATATTACAGGACCGTCTAGGCAAGTCAAGTCAGAGCTCCTGCTTTTGGTGACTGATCCTCTACCGAATGTCTCTAAGGTAGTGAGATGTTTTGAGATTCGTGCCCCGTTGAAGCCATTTACCTCATGGGTGGACGTGATGTTTGAGGAGATTGATCCCTATATGGCTGATGAGGAGGAAGAAATTACTTCGAGGAGAGATATTACGTTAGAAGGAACCTATGTAGTGTATGGAGGTCACCCTTGTTACAGTAGTTGTTAGTGTATGATCATATTAGATTTTTGTTGTATAGGGCCTTAGCTTTTTTTCATTTGGTGGTTGTACTTATTATGCTTTGGGATGACTGTATCTATTCGTACCTTTATAGTTGACTTTCTGATGGGTCTATGTTTCATTTTTTTTACGTGATCATTGGGGGGATAGCATTATTGGAGCAGTACTTTTGTGCAAGTGTCTGCCGAGAATACCCTAGGGGTATGAACAATGTTTGATAGGTCTCATAGCCCCAATGTATTTTCTTTTTATATACTTTGAATTATTTTCCCAAAAACTATATTAGCTTGATTGTATATATGATGTAAATACTTATGACTCTTGTCATTTTGTGCTATGATGTTTTATTTTATTAAGTTGTTTAAAAAAAATGTATCGCGCCTTTAAAATATTGGGGTGTTACAATTTGTATCAGAGCTTTTGTTAGATTGTAGGTCAACCTGTTGGTTGGGAGTCGTTATCTAATCATGTGTTGGGGTAAGTTGTTAGAGTTGTGAGGTCTTGTGTAGTTGTTATGTGTTGATGTATTTGAAAGTTATCTTTTAGAATTCTTCTAAGTGGTGTTAAGATTTATTATTGATGTTGTTTTTATAGGAAACAATGCTTCCATGAATGAACAACGTTGTAAGAGTCAATGTCAATAGAGATGATCAAATGGCTGAAGCAATAAATAACATGGCAGCTTTTGTTGCTGCATAAAAGGCTGCAAAGATTCTAAGGGATCTGGAGAAAAGGGAAAGAGGGATTCGTGTTGTTAAGTCAATGGTGTTGGAAGATTTTTCTTCGTCACCATCCTCCAAATTTCAGGGGTGGTGAGAGTCTAGAAAAAGCTTACTAGAGGATTCAGGAAGTGGAAAAGATCTTCAAAATGATTAATTGTTAGGCAGGGGTGAAGATCAACTATGCTACGTCTCAGCTACTAGGTGATGTTGAATATTGGGAGAGAAGTACAATACTTATGATGAGATCAGCTCATAAGGAAGGGAACTAGGAGTTATTCAAAAGGAATTTTGTTGACAAATACTTCCCCGTGAGAACCAGGACAAAGTTGGATGACGATTTTGTTAAATTGTACCAGGGAAATATGATGATGGGTGAATATGCTGCTAATTTTGAGTCATTATAAAGGCATTTTAGGTTTATTCGTGAAGAGGTTGATGAACAATATATGTGTCACCGTTTCCAAAATAGACTGAAGTATGAGATTCAAGACTTTGTCCTGCCATTGGGAATTTAGTGTTTCTATGTCGTAATGGAGAAATGTTGAGAAGTTGAGGACATAAAGAATAAGAGGGCACACCGAGGAGGAAACTTTAGTTAAAGGGGCCTAGTTGGGTGAATGATCATACAAACAAAGGAAAGCAAGTTGTTAAGTCCTATTACCGACCATAGAACAACAACAGGGGTCAGAATCGCCCAGGGAACCAAAACTTTGGAAGACAATTAGGACAAGTGATTCGATGTTTCCGGTGTGAGGAAAAGGGACATTATGCTAATGCTTGTACCTTTAATAGTCTTCCTTGCTACAATTGCCAGAATTCGGGGCAATTTTCAAGGGATTGCAAGCCTTCGAAGGTGGAACCAACAGTGAATGCAACTAAGGCTACTCGTCCTACTACTAAAGGACACATTTATTGCATGGGTGCTAAAGTTGGAAATCGATCTAGCAATTTGATCCAACAAGATTGCGAGATTTCAGGTAAACTCTAATTGCACTTTTTTATTCGGGGGCAACTCAATCCTTTATTGCTATGGACTGTGTGAATCGTTTGAAGCCATCTATGTCTTTTCTGCCTTATGATTTGGTTGTTTTGACACCTCCTAAGACTTTGATCGTAAATAATGCATGTTTACACTACCAAGTCACTATTCATAATAGAGATTTCTTGATTAAATTGATTTGTTTACCCCTACAATCACTCGAGATTATTCGCGGTATGGATTGGATGTCATACCATTATGTAATCTTGGATTGTGCTTGTAAATTTGTTCTTTTCTTAGAGCTAGGAGTCGTTCGATATCTAGCTGCTAACAAACTCAGATTGTCGCTAAGAGAAGGAACTCAAGAGTTTTTGTCACTGGCTAACATGGAGGCAAAGCTTTATATGAGCATAAAAGACGTGGTGCTTGTCAAGGAGTACCCAGATGTATTTCCAACAAAAAAATTAAAATTACCACCAATAAGAGAGGTAGATTTCTTCATTGATCTACACCCAGAAACCGGACCTATTTCAATTATGCCATATCAGATTTCGCCATTAGAATTGAATGAGTTCAAGGGCCAAATTAAAGATTTGTTGAATAAATGATTTATTAGACCAAGTTTGTCACCATGGGGAGCTCCAATATTGTTAGTTAAGAAGAAGGACAAAAGTTCGCGCTTATGTGTGGATTATAGTCAACTTAATAAGGCAAAAATTAAGAATATTTATCCTTAACCATATATCAATAATTTGATGGATCAATTGAAATGAGACGCAGTGTTTTCGAAGATTGATTTGAAGTTAGGTTACCATCAGATTCGACTAAGAGAAGCAGATATTCAGAAAACTGCTTTCAAAACTCGTTACGACATAATGAATATCTTGTTATAGCATTTGGTGTTACCAATGCACTAGTAATTTTTATGGATTACATGAATATAATCTTTTGCCCATTTCTAGATAAGTTTGTTGTATTGTTCATCGATGATAAATTAATTTATTCAATGACTGAGGAAGAATATGGAGAGCATTTGCGTCAAGTTCTTGAAGTTTTACGAAGAAGCGGTTGTACGTCAATCTGTAGAAGTGCAAGTTTTGGCTAGAAGAAGTAAACTTCTTAGGACATATGAAAAGCAAGGACAAAATTGTTGTGGATCCGACAAAGATTGAGACAATCCTCGCTTGGAAATAACCTCAAAATATCACTAATATACGAAGTTTTGTCGGACAAGCAGGACACTACCGGAGGTTTAATGAAGGTTTTGCTAAGATTGTAGAAAGGATCAATCATCCGCATGGACAGAGAAGTGTGAGGAAAATTTTCAATTACTTGAGGAAAAACTGACAACCTCACCAGTATTGGTCTTACAACAACAACAAAAACCATATGAAGTTTACAGTGATGCATCTCACCAGGGTTTGGGATGTGTTGTAATACAACACAAGAGCTTGTTGAAGACTCATGAAAGAAACTATCCTACTTATGATTTAGAGTTTGTTGCTGTAGTTTTTGCATTAAAGATCTTGAGGCATTACTTATACGGATGCATGTTCCTAGTGTCTAGTAACCATAAGAGTTTGAAATATTTGTTTGATCATAAGGAATTGAACATGCGTCAGATAAGATGCATGAAGACTCTTAAGAATTTCAATTTCATATTGCAGTACCACCCTGAGAAGGCCAATGTGGTGGCTGATGCATTGAGTAAAATGAGTGTGTCAGTGTCTTTAGTAGTAATGGCTAGACAACAAGAGTTGTGGGAAGCATTTAGAGACCTACACTTGGATGTAGAGTTAGCACTGGGTATTTTAAAATTCATAATGATTAAGATTTTTAGTTGTCAACTTTAAGTTTTGAAATTCATAATGATTAAGATTTTGAGTGGTCAACTTGAAGACATTGTGAATTTTCAAGATGACGCATTAATCCAAGAGAAAAGGAAGCTAATAGTGCAAGGGAAGACAATTGAGTTTAAGATTGGACCGAATAATATTTTATGATATGAGTAAAACAATATTAGAAGAGGCTCATAAGAGCAAATTGAGTATCCATCCCATGGCGACAAAGATGTATCAAGACTTGAGGTAGAATTATTGGTGGCCAGGAATGAAGAAGCATGTAGTAGAGTATGTATCAACTTATTTAACTTGTCAAAAAGTGAAAGTGGAACATGTATCAACTTATATACCTAAATGGAAGTGGGATAGCATTTCCATGGACTATATAACTAGATTACCAAAACAAGGAGAAAGAATGATTCTATTTTGGTGATAGTGGATCGATTAACTAAATCTGCATACTTTTTACTAGTAAAGACCATCTATATGGTAGATAAGCTAACAGAGATCTACATTGTTGAGATTGTGAGATTACACGAAGTACCGTAGAGTATGGTATCAGACTGTGACCCGAAATTCACATCACACTTTTAGGGAACGTTGCACGAAGCATTGGGAACGAAACTAAGATTTGAGTGCAACATATCATCCGCAAACGAACAAACATACTGATAGAACAAATCAGTCCTTGGCACCATATGAAGCTCTGTATGGATGCAAGTTTTAGATGCCTTTGTGCTGGTATAAGGACGGTGAAAGTATGATTGTAGGACTTGGGATAGTGCAATAGACTACAAATAAGGTCAATAAGATAAATGATAAAATGAAGATCTAACAAGATCGTCGATGAAGTTACGGGAATAAGCATCGCGAATTCCAACTGGATGACCATGTGTTTTTGAGAGTCACACCTACAACTTGAGTTGGCAAAGCCCTAAAATTAAAGAAATTAACCCCGAAATTTATTTGACCATACCAAATTATTGCACGAATTAGACATGTGGCTTATCGAATTGTGTTGCCTTGGATACTGTCCAATATTAAGGACGTATCTCACGTGTCACAATTAAGGAAATACATTTCAGATATGTCACATGTGATCAAACAAGACACAATTCAACTAAAGGATAACATGTCATTCAAAGTTCTACTTGTAAGAATTAAAGACAAGAAAATTAAGCGGTTAAGGAACAATTCGTTTGACAAAATAATTTGGAACCTAACTACTGGAGATTCGACTGGGAATTAGAGAGTTAGATGAGGGAACAACACCCTGATTTGTTTATCAACGAGTAGTTTTGAGGACCAGACTAATTATAGGGGGTAGTAATGTAAGACTCTGAATTTTCTAAACTCTTAATTTCTGCAATTTTATTGTATTTTGTGTTGAATTGCTTACACTATTAGCCCAATTTTTATTTTATGAATTAAGTACCAAAAATATATTTTGTTAGAGTTAGTAATATATATATATATATATATATATATATATATATTTGGCGATCCATTTAAAATTATTAATATGAGAATTTATTATAGATAAAAAAATTTATGTCACATATTACTAATTAATTTATCTGTCAATTAAGTTGCGACGGTAGTAGATATTTTTACTAAAGTAGATTAAGAAATGAGTGATGTTATGTGCGTACGAGTGATTAGATGTGGTAATGATGATTTTAGTAAAATATCTAACTACTTTAATTATAATAATTTTTGGTAAGTTGGGAAAAACAAAAACACATATTCTTAATTGTAAAATGAAAATTACACTTATTTTTTACTATAAAGAAAACAAAATACCTCTCCCTCCTTTCAGTTCACGTTATCCCTCCCCCATCTCGATTCTTCTTTCTTTTTTTTGCTTAGACAAAAAGAAGGAAAAAAATACATAAGTGTTGGTGCTTTGGTTTAGAGAACACAAACTCCATTTTTAATCCTTGATCAAAGCTTCATTTTAAGAAGTCATAGGAAGTAAAGTTGCTCCTCTCAACAAGGTGGTACTTGTGAACTTATTTATTTGAGGTGTTGGCACGAGCAGGATTTTCGTTGTGTTTGACTGTGGTAGCAATAGTTGTTGAAAAAGTTGTAATTGAGGTAAAGGTTCTTTCCAAGTTTTAGTTTGCACAGATGGACCTTACATGTGTCATTGATGTGTGAATATGTGATGATTCATATTGATGTCATTATGTATTCTTGAGTGATAATACATGTTACTATATGTTATGAATGTTATTCATTAAAATGTGTTTCTAAGTAAGCTATGTGAGAAGTACGAAAAAACTATTAGTGTTTAATGAGTATTAAAAGGGGAGTCTTTTAGTAGATAGATTTACATAATAATTGTTGAGAAAAAGTCAAAGTATGCTTATGCATTACATAGTTGGTGGTGACCGTGATAGGCTGTAGTGTTAGTGGTGACCGTGATAGGTCATGGGATGGTTCCATGAGTTGATTGTCCATCTTATCCCTACAAGGATTTTGGTCATGTAGGTCTGTGATAGACTGCACTTTTGTAAATTATGCGGATTTGTGATAGATGGAACATCGGTATTTAGTATTGGTCTATGATAGGCGGCACATTTATGATTTATATCCCTTGATGAGGGTTTGGAAATTCCGCAATAATGTGCAATGACTTATAAATATTGTATTAGGGTGCTTGGCACACGAGTCATGTTTGTTATGATATGTTATATGTATATACATGCTCTGTTATTGTTTGTTATCTTGCAATAACTGTTAAGTGTTTATTGTGTGTCTTCATGACATAATTGTTAAATATTAATTGTTAATTTTGGTTAGTGGCTCTTTACATTATTGTGGAAATTGAATTTTTCCCTTAGATGATACATGAGTTCGTTCTACTAACTATTACCCTGACGACATATATGGGGAGTGTGGTGAGGACAAGTATGAGAGTTGGGGCAGTATTTCACATAGAGCTCACTAAAGAAAGGATTAACTATCATGTTCCTTTAGGATTGGTACTTGGAGCGAATAGAGCATAGGAAGATGTAGAGAATGCTTTAGTTATAGGTGTGACGGAGGCCACCTTGGGTTTGGTGACTTCCACCGTAGGTGCAGGGGATGTAATGCTTAGACTGGAGGCTAACTAGAAGGATAAGAGGTTGTTTCCAGCAAAAGAAGATATTACAGGACCGTCTAGGCGGGCTGAGTCAGAGCTACCATTTTCAATAAATGACCCTCTATCGAATATCTTTGAGGTAGTGAGTTGTTTTGATATTGTGTGCCACCGAAGCCACCTACCTTATGGATGGACCTGACCTTTGAGGTGATTGATCCCTCTTTGACCGATGAGGAGGAGGAAGTTACATCGAGGAGAGGTATTGCGTGAGAAGGAACCTTGATAGTTGACTTTTTGCTGGGTCTATGTTCCATTTTTTTTGACGTGACCATGGGAGGATTGTATTCTTAGAGCAGTACTTATGTGCAGGTGTATGTCGAGAATACCCAGGGGTATGAACGATGTTTCATAGGTCTCATAGCTCTGATATATTTTCTATTTGTATACCTTAGATTATTGTCCCAAAAACTATGTTAGCTTGATTGCATATATGATGTAATTATTTATGACTCTTGTCATTTTGTATTACAACGTTTTATTTTATTATGTTGTTTTCAACAACAAAAAATGTACTCACGCTTTTTAAAAATTGGAGTGTTACACTTATTACAAGAAATTCAATCACCCACAAAAGAGATAACGGTGGAGACCCGATGCAAAATGCTACAAGTATAGTCATTTAAAATTTAGGAAGAAAGTATGCAAGTCTCACTAATAACAACAATGAAAATGTTAACATTGTTGAGGAAAAACATGAAGAGGAATAACTATTTGCAATGTCATATTTTACAACCAATAAACCCTCAAAAGTTTTTCTATTGATTGGGGTTGCACAAACTGTATAACTTATGATCAAGATATATTCAAAGTGCTCAACAAAATTGTAGTTTTCAAAATTAGAATTGGGAATGAAGCACAAATTGTAGTAGAAGGCATTGGAACAATTGCAATTAAAAGTAACTTAGGTTTGAAACTAATTTTCTATTTATGTTCCTGAAATTGACTAAAATCTTTTAAGTATTTCTCAATTGTTGTATAAAGTCTATATAGTGTTATTTGAACATAAAAGTTGTATGATTAAATATCCAAACAACAAAGAAATTGTTATAATTTAGATGAAAGAAAAGAAATGTGCTTTAGATTTGATGAAGAATGATCATATTATTGATGAAAAAGAGAAAAAATAAGGATTTGAATTTAAAGAATACCATGAAATTGCTTGTGTTTTGAAGAAATTTCAAATTAAGGAGGAGAAAAAAGATGTAGGTGAAGAACTACCTAACAACCATAAAAATTGCAATGTTTCTATTATGGAGCCCACAAGATACAAAGAAGGTGACAAAAAAGAGATAAGTTTTAAAGAAGGAAAAACTTCTCTCAACTATAGATTTGGTTTCATTCAAGAAAGATTGATATTGATAAAAATCTTAGCAAAAAAAAATAAAATAAAATAAATCAAACGTCAAAAAAAAAGTTGAGTTTAAATGATATTCAATCAAAAATGTTTTTTTTGATATTATAAATTTCAATTTTAGAATAAAATATATTTAGGATTTAAATTAAAATATTACAGCATCAAGCAAAATGATATATATTAATAGAATACGATTTCAATTTGAAATTTTTTATAAAATATTTTTAGGATTTTGTAATGCTTGTTCCTTATTCTATGTTATATTTTTCAATTACAATATAACTTCTTATACATAGCAATGAATAATTTAAATAAATAAATAAAAAAAATAAATAAGAGTTTATAATTAAATTTTTTCAATAAAATATTTCGGCAAATATAATTACAAAAACAAAAACCCCTTCAATGATATCTGTTACCTCCACGCTTACTCAATCTTATACTGAATTGAACATCAAAATACTTTTGAGTACCATTATCATCTCATTAATGAATTCATTTTATAAAATTAATTTTGATTAAAAGAGAATTAAATATAAAATAATTTATGTTTGAATATATTTAGATAAGATGAAATTGAACAATAAATTTATATAAAAATCACATTTAAATTAAAAAAAAAATATAAATCATAACTTCAATTCTTGCTAGAAAATGGACTTGATTAATAGCAAAATGTAGCAAACCCAAACAAAATTAAAAATACATGTTGTCACGAAATAAAAGAATATAAATAATTCGTGGGGGGTGGGGGGAATAAGGGAAAAGAGGAAAGAAAAAAGGGGGGAAAGCAAGAGGAAGAAGAGAGAAAACAATAACTCTATTTCTTATCCTTTCTCAAGCTCCCTCATTCTATCATCTCATCATAGAAGCAACTCTCACACTCATATTAGAGTAAAAGAGGACCAAGAGGGAGAGTGAAAGAATAAATTATGAGAAAAAAGAAAAAGAAAGTTAGGGTTTCAACATAGGAGAAGAAGTTTAGAGTTCTTGCATGTTGAGAAGGAAGATGGAAACTTGAAGAGGAATTAGAGTTTCACTTGTAGAAGAAAGAATTATAATAAAACTTTAGGGGTCTCAAATCTCTTCTTAAGGTAACATAGAAGATTATCTTAAAATCTCTCTTAGGTGTGCTTAGAGATCTTGATTGCATATTACTAATAGTTGTTCATGATTTTCTGTTTGATTTAGTATAATTGATTATTAAAAATGCATGTTAGGTGTTTGTATTAATTAGTATGAAGATTTATTGTTTTATTATGATTGTTGAGTATTGTGGTTAAGTTAATGATGATATGATAATTATTTAATATCAGTAATTAATTGGTTTTATGTTGAATTTTGAATGTATTTTACTTAGTTGAGCATATAGACTTGAGAATATAAAGTTTGAAATGAAAATAGTATAATATTATCTTTGAACTTGTATAGATATATGTTTGATATTTTGTTCATAACTTTCTTCATATTTAGTATTTTGAGTGGGTTTCTGTTCCATTAGAAACTAGACTTAATTACCTTCGAAATAGGCATTGGTTTCACTAATTTTAATTGAGAATTGATAGAGAAAATTGAGTTATAACATGGAAACAAATTTGTTGTTCTGTTTTTACACCTATATTTTTTATTTTATTAAACTGTATTAATTGAATGTCTATTATATAGAATAAAAACTATATTTGTATACTAGACATCTTAAACTTTTCAAAATGTTGTCGTTTATTCAAATCAGACATCATTTGATATTTTAACTAAATTTTCAGATTTATAGTGTTTTTTGTAGAAAAAGATTATGACGTAACTAAGTTAAAATTGGTATAACAAAAACAATAGGAGTCGATTTTGAGTGAAAGCTTATTCCATTTACTTTGTTACTATAAATTTTTATAAGCTTATATTAATTATACAAATTGTTGTGATTTTATGAAGTGGATTGTTCTATTTTATAAGTTGATCTGCATTAGTCATCGTAAAATATCTATATCTTGAGCTAAGAAACTTGTTTTTGATCTGTTGAGTTTGAAAGAAGACATATAGTAGTTTTATCATATTAAAATTTATGATTTTATGAAATATAGAGATGAATCAGTAGTGTTGTAAACATTTTTTCTTGTCATAAGATTATTATGTAATATTGTTGACTTTAAAATACCATAATTTATGTTATATAGATCAGTTTCGAGTGAAATCAATTGTGTTTATAAGCTTCGATATAACACTCTTAAATATAGCATGGTGTGTGTGTATATATATAATCATATGATTTCTATGTTAAAGCCACATGTTCAACTGGGTGAATGGAGTAAATGATTACTCTATGTTATGATTATATATATATGTGTGTGTAGCTTACTAAGAAATAATATTTTATTAAATTAAGGTATAGTTTGTGATTTTTAATGCTTAACGTACTGACATGACTGAAAAATGTCTATAATTATTCTTATTAAATCTATATTACTGTGCTTTATGCTCACTATGTTGGGATAATATTTTTCAGGTAAAAGTTAAAAGTCCGAAGAGTATTCGAATTGTTCATGAGTAGGTGTCGAGTTGCATCTTGAATGTAGATTAGAATTATAGTTTAATTAAATATCACTTTAAAGTTGTTTTAAAGTTTGTAAATGTTTTAATACTTTATGCTATTTCGAGAATTTAAAAAAAAAATCTATTTATTTGACAACATTTAGATATTTTTGAATTAAAATTTTAATTTCATATGTATTGTATACAATTTTTTTAATATTCATAACTAAAAATATTATGTGCCAATTATTATGACGTTAATATTTCTCTGACTTTTTAATATTATATTTAGACGTTATACAATTATTATGAAACGGAAACTGTATAATTTATGTCCCAAGATAGAGACAAACAATTAAACTAATATTATTATACTTGAAAAAGTCAAAGAAATAACGCTCCTACTGCCTGTCTGTACAGAGCGATAACATTTAAAAAAGTAATTGTTTTTTCTTTTTTAAAAATAGGAAACGGAGGTAGAGGAGCCAATAAACTCAATTGTTATAAAAAACAAAAATTAAAAGAATAATTTTATATTTTTAAAAATAATATTTATGCAAAAGAAATTCTAACAAATGTCTCTTGAATTATTTGTTAAGAATTTAAATGTAAAAATAAAATATTAAAAATTATATAATTCAAATTTTAAAATTGTAAACAATAAAATTTTCTAAAACTATTTTTCATTTCCTTTTTTAGTTTTTTAACAAGTGGTTTTAGAACACTCGTTAGCATATTCCTTTAGATAATCATAAAACTTTCAAGATGATGAAAATCATACTATTTTTATAAAAACAATGCAACTCTAAAAATAATATTTATGACAAACTTCTTAAAAGAGCATGTTATTTCTAAAAAAATTAACTATCCAAAATAATATAGTAAATAGTAGGAATATATAAAATGATATTTTACATAAATTAACTACAAAAATTCCATTTAAAGTTTTATTTTTAAATTTTAAAATATTATAGATTTTTATGTGTACATTCTCGGCCACAAATCACATTATTAAAGTAGAAAATAAAGCTTTTAGAGTTTGCTATTTTCTACGTGTCTCTTTCACTTTAATTTTGTATCCTCTTTGCAAGTCGTAACCAAACCAATTTTGAAGGACTCTTGAAGATGGAACTATTTTTTTTTGTCTTTTATTGAAACTTAATTAGTGAATAGACATGAACCAATATAAATAATTGGACAATAAAGCCTTAGAGAAGCCAATATCACATTGTCCTCCTTAAATGTTTGAAGTTAGTTTCAACTTTCCCTCCAATTGGAACCCATTACAGTGCAATAATATAGTGACCTATCTATAGCACTTATTTCATTCATTCAGAAATTGAATCAAACTATTCACATCTTATTTTATCAACTCTATCTTCTTCTCAAATAACATATGGTATCTGGAATACGATTTGAAGGAACAATTCTCTCTGAGAGGATTAGTTTATATCTCTAAATTGCAACGAGATATTTATACTACGCGAAAAATAGAATTTTACAGCATTTTTTTAAGCAATTTACAGCGCTTTTTCAAAACAAACAAAAAAACGTTGTGGAATCGAGCATTGTAAAAGATACAACAGCGCTTTTTTAAAACCAAAAAGCGCTATAAAACATGTAGATATATTGCGCGCTTGTTATGCATATTTTACAGCGCTTTTTAAATAAGCATTGTAAAAGGTGCACCCATTATATGCATTATTATGCACCTTTTACAGCACTTATTGAAAAAAGCGCTGTAAAATGTGCATTATAATGTATATAATGGGTGCACTTTTTACTGCGCTTATTTAAAAAGCGTTGTAAAATGTGCACCCAATATATGCATTATATTGCCACCTTTTACAGCGCTTTGAAAAAGCGTTGTAAAATGTGCACCCAATATATGCATTATAGTGCACATTTTATAGTGCTTTTCATATAAGCACTGTAAAATGTACACTCAGTATCTGCATTATAATGCACCTTTTACAGCGCTTTTGTGAAAAACCCTGTAAAATGTGACCATTTACAGCGATTTTCAAAAAAACGCTGTAAGTGCAATTTTTATTTATTTAAAAACGTTGTAAATTAAATTTTTGAAAAGCGCTTTTTGGTTCTTTATGGCATTTTTTTAGAAAGTGTTGTCTTTTAATTTTTTTTTCCAAAATTATTTTCATCCAGAATCAATTCACACCACAACAGAACATATTCAAATACATATTCAGTAAAAGTTCACACAGTCAATACACAAAAATAAAACTATATAACTAAACTTTATATATTAATTTACAACAAAACATTCAGATAAATATATAACTTAACTACATATACATATTCAGATATTGTACAACAACACATATTCATATACATGTTCATATATTGTGCCTTATTCATATACATATAACTAACAAAATACACAGAAGATAACTAGCTACCATATATTCAAATCCCTTGCAACATGCTATTTCTCAACAAATCAAATAATTTTCATTTCAAGCACATACTAACATAAGTCTTCATTTAATTCCATTATATCTTCCTCACAGTATGTTGGACTGGAATTGTCAAAATACTGTGCAATATAAAAATTGAACATATTAAGTTAGAATCAAATATATAGATAATTTATATATGAAAATCATATAATGAAAATATTGTACCATTTTTGGGATATTAGTTTGATTCCTGTCAACAATCTCCTTCATGAATCACAATACATAGTATCCACATTCGATGTTGTTAGTTTGACAAGAGCACTATAAAATAAAACATATAAGTTAATAAAATATTTGTGCATTGATCGTAAAGGCATATATTTGTAAATGAAAATTTAAAGGCATATATTTCAAACCTTTATTGGAATCCATGTAATGTTATTAGACTTTTGCTTCAACACTGTAGCACCTCTTTGAGCTCGAAAAACTTGTAAAGCACTATCGAATAAATAAATGTGATTATTATACCATTAACAAACACATTATATATATATATATATGTAAGAAATAAATTAATATTACTTATGTGTCGAACATAGTCTTTATATCGGAGTGATTGTTGTAATTGTCGTGCAAGGGATCCAAATAGTATATAACTTCAGAGGTCGCATTGATTGTAAATAGCACCCAATGTGCCCTACAACAACAACAAAATTGGTTGGCAATTTTGTTTACACTGGATCGAGTTTACACGCGAAAAGCTTATGCGGAGACAATAATGAATATCTATTTGACAATCTGCGCGTGCACACCAACTTCTCATGCAAAAACCTTCAATGAAAATTTCAACTTAGATTAATTACCAATAAATTTAATTAAATACCAATAAATACAATTAAACGTATTTTTTTACCTAATGTATAAGCTGATAACAGTAGCACTCAAGTCCTTATGGTTGATAAGTTCGTATATGTGCTCCTTTTCAAGAAATTCTCCATACTCATCTCCGAATATAGCTTTACTCATGCTTATGATGTGTGAATCGTTGTTGCTGTCCATATTCCTTTCTACTTGGATGTCAAGACACGCCCCGTGTTTAGCAAGGCATGGCTGATTTATTTTAGGAGCAGCAGCGACTGATTATCCCTGATCTAGTTTTTTAGCTGCAACTTTGGCAACTTTATTACTTTTCAGCTTTTGTAGTTTGCCAGCTTTATTACCGTCCAATTGACTCGTTTCTGAGAATCTTTTTATCATTCCCTTTAGGCTTTTTCAGAATCTAAATAAAAATGTAAAATTAAAGTTAGGATTGGAAAAAAATTAGCAGTTAAATATACATACCAATTAAACATACATTTCAATTAATTAAATATACTTTATCAAAGGCAACAAGATGTGTGGGCCATGCCACGTAACTACCAATTGCTTCGCCCAAAAACGTCATATCTCCATCGTTGTTCGATATAGGCAACGGTGCATTTGGTTACAAAATAATAATTGGTGATACTTTGTCATGGCCCGCAGGGATCGGTGTGTTGTGCAATACTTCTCCCGATGTATTGTACAATTTTCCTTTTCCGACCTTCCGATGAGGAGGGGAGGATAAGTACAACAAGCAAGGAGTGACACCCTAAATCAATGGTTAAAACATAAGTATGGTTAGTACATAAGTATAGTTAATACATAAGTAATTACATAAATAAGTAATTAAGTACCTCAGGAAGACTTTTGAGACCAATGTTGCAACTCGCGTTTTCACTCTCCATTTGTATTTCACGTTGGAGCTGATCCGGGAGTTACTTGTCTTTATTCGTCTTCACCAAGAGTGCCACTTGCTCTGATAGGAGTTTAAGCTTCTCTAATACTTCCTCATTGGATGGATTTTGGCATTTCTCTTATAAAAAATAGCTTTTAGGAGTTATGTCAAATCCTTTCCCCCTCACGCGACCGGGATACTCAGGAACATTAAACACTTTACCGAGAATGTCCCTACAACTAGCTTTGTTGTCCTCTTGATTTTCTGAACTTTGTTTGATATTCTGCTAAAATACATTAAAGAGATAAGTTCAATATCATTTTTAAAATAAAATATTAAAAAATATTAAAGTGATAATATTAAAGTGATAAAATACAATATTAAAAAATATTAAAGTGATAATATACTTACACAAAGTTCTATTACTTTTGAACATTTTCGTTATCAACCACTCCATCCTTATTTACACGAGCTTCCTTCCACAAGATATGACGACCCAACGATTGATCGAATTGGGTGTTTTGTCGTTAGTCGTTAAGATCATAAACAAAATATTAGTAATAAACTATAGTTTATAATACAAATTTCCTCATTATATAAAACTGATGTTTAATTAATTACAAGTCTTTGCGCTAGACGTGCATATCCCATACGTAATTTTTTGTATGGGTGCGTCGGATTTATTGCCCTCTCGCTATTTGCCTTACTTATATTCTATATAAAAAAGATAACAATCGTGTAAAAATTTAAAATACGCTATGAGTATGAATAATCAATCACAAATGCTAATAAATTAATCACTTACCACAAAAGTGAGATTCGATATATAATGTTTATAATTTCTTGGAGCTTTAGCATTCATATTTCCTTCATTATCTTTTAGATAGAAATTTGAGAGGTGAGATCTAAAACCCAGGTGTATTTTCCCGGCAACTCTCAAGACGTAATTCTTTCTCACCTCATCAAGAACAAAATCAGTCTACAAGCGAAATAAAGATATAGTTTGAGTAAAGGGTAAAGTATTACAATGGAAAAAATTATAAATGAAAAAGAGTGGATCAAAAAAGTTACTTATATATCATTCCACAATATATCTTTTGCATCCTTCAACGCCTTATCTCTTCAATCATCAATGGTAATGGGGATATTCTGACGAACAACAGCCCCAATATAACTTACAAACATGGAGCTATTGGGGCCAATTGGCTAACTACTCTCATTCCATCCAACCTAATAAACTCATATAGTAAGTACATGGTTTCAAAAAAGATAAAATAATAATAATAATAATAAACAGCAAACAGAGTATAGTATACCCCAAATTTTATGCCATTGCTCCTTGCTTTTATGACCTTTTGCATTATAGTTGCACCACGTTTGACTTCATTTTCGTAAGTTTTAGTGTTGACAACTTCCTCATTTTGACAATTTAAATCTTTGGTGGTATCCATTTATCTACAACAAGTTCAACATGCAATTTAATATAATTTCAACAGCTCAACATGCAGTATTCTAAGTACATATCAGTATCAGTATAACTTCAACAAGCTCAACATGCATTTTAGTGATAACAAAAAATTAATAACATTAATACCTGAATAGTGTGGTTTGAAGAAATACGTAATGCGCATAAATAAGGGTTCACAGAAATACGATTCGCACAAATATGGTTCGAAGAAATACGTAATGAGGGTTACGTATTTCAATTAAAAGAGATGGTGTGTAATGGGAGAGATGATCGTGGATGGAAATAAGGTTCGAAATGAGGGAGATGATCGTGGAAATAAGGTTCGTAATGAAAGAGATGATATGGTTCGCAAAGGAAGAGAAGAACGATGAAGAGGAGATGATAGTGAAGTTTACGTAATGAAGAGTAAACTGAAGCGGTTTACTGTTATATATAAAATTCTATTACAGTGCTTTTTTATAAGCCTTTTACAGTGCTTGTTGGAAAAGTGCTTTCAAATGCCTCCTTATTTTATTTTTAAAAATGCTCTTTTACAGCGCTTTTTCAAATAAGCGCTGTAAAAGACCTTCTTGTTTTCTTATGTTATATAAAAAAAAAATTTAAAGCTTTTTACAGGGCTTTTTCAAATAAGCACTCTAAAAGACCTCCTTATTTTATTTTTAAAAAGGCTCTTTTACAGTGCTTTTTCAAATAAGTGTTGTAAAAGACCTCCTTGTTTTCTTATGTTATATGAATGTTTTTTAAAAGCTTTTTACAACGTTTTTTCAAATCAGCGCTGTAAAATGCCTCCTTATTTAATTTTTAAAAGGCATTTTTATAGCACTTTTAGAATAAGCGCTTTAAAAGACCTCCTTGTTTTCTTATGTTATATGAGTGTTTTTTTTAAAAGCCTTTTAGAGCGCTTTTTCAAATAAGCGCTCTAAAAGGCCTCCTTATTTTAATTTTAAAAGGATCTTTTACGGCGCTTTTAGAATTAGCGTTGTAAAAGACCTCCTTGTTTTCTTATGCTATATGACTGTTTTTTTTTTTTAAAGCCTTTTAGAGCGCTTTTTCAAATAAGCACTCTAAAATGCCTCCTATTTTATTTTTAAAAGGATCTTTTACAGTGCTTGTAGAATAAGCGCTGTAACAAACCTCCTTGTTTTCATATGTTATATGACTGTTTTTTTTAAAAGCCTTTTAGAGCATTTTTTCAAATAAACGCTCTAAAATGCCTCCTTATTTTATTTTTATAAGGCTCTTTTTCAGTTCAGTTCATGTAAATTATTAATTTATATCCAGTTCAGTTCATGTAAATTACTATTTTATATTAAATTACATGAACTTAGTATAAAACACTCAAATCAAGCTAAATATAAGCAGAAAATAAATTAATCAGAAAATCAAATACATGGCTGCTTATATAAAACAATTAAACATGTTCAAACAATTAAATTACATTAACTCAGTTCAGATTACATGGCTTATATAAAACAATTAAACATGTACATTAAGATATCTTTCTTCTTTTCCTGGTTGGATTCACATTTGTTGATCCATTTAAAATACGAAACGATGGATTAATCCAAATTCCCTCATCATGATCATCTCTAAGATATAAACCATCATCAGTTGAATCAATTTCATGTGGTTGTTGTGATGTTGCAAATAAAATATCATTACCAACATCTTCATAATTATTGTTATCATCACTTATTTTATTGGTCGATAGGGCAACAGACCATTTATCATCAACATGATTAGTGACATAAAACACTTGTTGAGCTTGCGACGCTAAAATAAGAGGTTCTTCTTTGTATCCCACTCTATTAAAATCGACAAGCAAGAACCCTAACTCATCAATTTGAACGCCATTATTATTATCGACCCACTTGCAATCAAATATGGGAACACAAAACATTGTGTAGCCTAACTCCCATATGCGCTCGATAACCCCAAAATATGATAGATTTACATATATTGGATTTTTGTCTTTTGCACTTGAGACATGCATCGCTTCAGCTACGAGAGTGACTCCTCTATTTGGCATAGTGGTCTGATCATCTTGTTCTTGGTATAAAAAGTGTAGCCGTTAATAACATAACCAGTGTAAGAAAAGACATGTAAACTCAGACCATTTGCTAGCCACCTCAATCTCTATGAAATTGATCCGGGGTCTATATCAAACTTTGACTTTATGTGATTTTTTAACCATGTTATAAAACTTCGATTGTGCTCTCGAGTTATCCAATTTTTTATTCCTATTCATGTTCAAACGAGATAACTGATCCATGTGTATTGTAACATACGGTTGAACCTCATCATCATTGTGCAGAACATACAATTGTGGTTGCTCCCATTATGTCCTTGATATAGTCATTAGTCTTTAGTCTCCTTCCAATTATCCTTTCTCCTGATATTCTTCCCGAATGACGAGACATAGGAAGCCCAATGGATTCAACATTTGACAGATATTCAGTACAAAATTCAGCAGCTTCTTCAACAATGTACCGTTCAGCAATACAACCTTCTGATCGACTTCTACTTTTTACGTACCCTTGTAACAAAAGCGTTGTAATAGGTCATTTAATTATTTGAAAGCGCATGTCTTTTACAGCGCTTGTAACAAAAGCGATGTAATAGGTTATTTAATTATTTGAAAGCGCATGTCTTTTACAGCGCTTGTAACAAAAGCGCTGTAATAGGTCATTTAATTATTTGAAAGCATATGTCTTTTACAGCACTTGTAACAAAAGCGCTGTAATAGATCATTTACAACGCTTTTTCAAAATAACTAGCACCATAGAATGACTAGCACCACGTTCTATTTTGTACTTGCATGGACTATGTAGAGACATCGGTAATTTCCACGTCGGTGATTAAAGTTAAAACACATTTCAATAAAGATGCTCTATGTTGGTGATTTTTCACATCGGCGCTTCAAGAGGTAAATACATAAACCTTTCTAATAAAAGTTTGTACTTATGTAATCCTTAACTAAAAATAATTTTGCCTCTTAGATTAATTATAAAAGAATTTTAAAATATTTATCTCTTGATTTCCAACATTTCTACCTGCCATTGCCATTTTGACCTTGACCCTGATTCCCCTTCACCTATCACTAATCACATACCTAATCCCACTGCCCCTCTTTCGCCATGTAGCACTTACCCTCTCAATCTCCAACTAACTTGCATAGAACATGTCTGTTAACAACCTTCCATTTCCGATGATAAACAAATTTGATAGAGCCATACACCCTCTTAAATGGCATATTATATATGTGTAATATTTCTCACCATCCAACAAGATCTTTCATTTCAAGTACATTGTATCCCATTTTATCTTATCATTCCTTCTTTAATTTGTATCATTCTCATCATGTTTTTTCTTCATCTCTCATACACTACACGCCTACATCTTTTAAGGAATGCAATCCGGATGATTATTGGGGAAAAAAAAATGGCACAAGGAGTACTTTTTATTTGCCTACACATGTGAAACCTAATGGTAGTAAATGGGTGTGTAAAATTAATCATTGAGCGAATGGATCAATTGAGAGATACAAGAATAGATTAGTGACAAAGGGTTATAATTAGATAATAGGCTTTCATTTTATTCATACATTATCTCATGCGACTAAGCTTACCACAATGACAACTCTTCTTGCCCGTGCCTCTATTAATCAATGGAACTTGCACAAAACAAGACGTCAACATGAACTCTTTCATAGGTATTTACACGAGGTTTTTACGATTTTCCCCAAGGGTGTTTCTTGTACAAAGCCTAACCAAGTCTGCAGGATGCCTAAGAGTCTATGTGGCCTCGAGAAAGCTAGTGGGAAGTGGTATGAAAAATTGACCACCTTATGAAAAATTCACAACTTTGATATGCAATTTTAGCAAGCACTTCCATTGCTTTTGTTGGAGTTCAAGTGTGAGTGGTTAGTCCCACATCAGCTACGAATGGAGGAAATGTTAGATATATAAGATATATGATCCATATATCCAAAGGTTTTGGCTTGGTATGTAGTGTCAAAGTCTCTTGTGAATCTTGAAACATTTAGAACAAGGTGGCCTAATCTAAGATAGGGATTTCTATATCTCTAAGAAAATACTTTTTAGACTTGTTGCATGACTCTAGTTCTTTGGGATCCAAACCAGATGTAATTTGCCTTGACCAATCAATCTTT
This sequence comes from Cicer judaicum, assembly GCA_037974835.1. Lineage (NCBI taxonomy): Eukaryota > Viridiplantae > Streptophyta > Magnoliopsida > Fabales > Fabaceae > Cicer > Cicer judaicum. The sequence goes on from JBBPBS010000417.1 coordinate 5,841,697, forward strand.
CAAACTGCATCCAAACCTTGATTCTTCCCTTATATCTTAGTGTGCTAAGAAGCAACAAAGTGTATTAAGATCTTCATTAAAGGCTTAATATAGGGCTCTTTGTACTGCCACATATGAGTTGCAATGGTTGTTGTATTTACTTACGGACTTACACATCACATGCTCTCGAAAATAATATTATAGAATAGCCAAAGAGCCTTGCACATAGCTCCAAATTGGTTTTCCATGAGAGAACCAAGAATCTAGAAATAGATTGTCACCTAGTTGAGAAAAGGTTTAGAATGTTACACTCATATCATTTCATATACCCTCACAAGAACAATTCATCGTTTCCTTACCAAAATTCTTCCCACCGCTAAAGTTCAATTATTTTCACTTCCAAGCTTATCATGATAGATATCTAATATGCCTCATCTTGTGGGAGGATATTTAACAATAAAGTCTTAAAGAATATCAACAATGAAGCATATCATGTGGATGTAGAGTTGGAAGCCAAGATGACATGGACTTCCTTAATAATTTTCCTCCAATTTGAAAGACTATAGAGTAATAATATAGAGAATTAGGGCATATAGTAATTTAGCTAAACTCACATCCTTTGATATAAATACACCATTGAATCATATTGCTTGCATTTTAGTATGTCAATTCTTTCTACTTAAATATTTCAATATAAGTTGCTCCTTTTTTACTTTATTTTCTTTAATATTGTATAATTGATATTTACCATTTTTATCCCAATTTTTGTTGTGTTTCAATAATTTTGTTGACATTAGATACATGTAAATAATTAGTCATGATCTTCTTTTAATATACTATAAATAGAAAAATAATTTTAAAAAATATACACATTTGACTATCCATAATTTATAAAGTGAAAAACTATACCAACCCAACAATCGGAACCATCCTCGAAAAAGATTTTTCCTTATTGTTTATTTGGAAAATCTTCCTATTGATCCTGGAGAGAGCAAACAAAATGCCATGCTCTCATTAAAATTCAAATGATCGAGATGAAATTCGAAGAGCTTATATTCAAAAAGGACATTGTCAAACTAAGTTAATAAAAAAAAGTATAAAATAAAAATATAAGCTCTTTTTTTATTTTCTTCCTATGTGCAAATAACTTATTTTCTTTATTTTTATTATTTTTTTGGAGAAAAAATAAAAAAAATAGTTCGTATAAAATTAATTATAGGATCACCGTTTTAACGAACGTTGTAAGATGATAATACTTTTTCTACTCGTAATCGACTCCCAGGTCCAAATTTTGGTTAAAAAATCATCTATTTAGGTTTTATCCAATTTTTCCTTTAATACAATAAAATTGGTAGTGACTCCTTTTTCGCAGACAAATAAGACGCAACATATTTCTATTTTGATAATTAATTATTTAATTAATTGATGTGAGCTCAAATATGAAGGGATGTCCCTGATGATCATATTAGGAATAATGGGAACTCTAATCGGCCATTTTTCTATATATAGCCTATGGTCCCCAATTCTCAGACATATCATATATAATATTATCTCTTCTCCACATCTGACGAGTGCTAAGGGCATAAGAAGTCTAGTTTGAGGAAGAACCACAAGCCAACAAGTATTCGTCATATGTCTATCTATTTCAAGGTCGATGCTTAGAGATTATTCAAGATTACTACAAAACACGATTAACTATGAATTCAGGTATTCCTAAAACCAATTTTTTTTTTATAAATAAACATGTTGTATATCCTACAGTAATCAAGATTTTATGTTTGTTCTTGATGTTATAGATTGTTTCTTTGACTATCAAGTTTTCGCAATATAGTATATGTAAAAGTTTGTCTTGTATGATGAATTCGTAAATCAATTCCAACATATGGTATCTTGGATGGAAAGCAATTTCAATTACTTTAACTATGGGTCTATCTAAATAATAAGAATTTGAAATGGAATTTTTAAATTACTTTTAACTATTGTTTCATCTTTATGTGTGTATGTAGTCGAACTTGCATCGTAATACTTTTAAGATATTTGGTGGTTAGTTCTTTTTTGCATGATCGAGGAAGTTGATGTGAAGATGACGGAACATAATAAATTATTATCAAGACTATAATTATATAAACCGAAATAAAATTTTAAATGATGTTTAATGAAATTTTTCATTAAATAACTCCTTATATATAAACAAAAATAGAGACTGTTAAAGTATATAAATTTTTTGTACTAACTCAACTACAACATTTTTTAATAACTAACAAAAAATATTAATATCTTCAATTTTAATAATATTTTTTTAAAAAATAATTATATTAAAATCAATAAATTTTACATGTGTTTCAAATTTTTATTTATCATCGTAATAATTCTTCTAATCAGCTCCACTTCCTCCATCATTATTTGTTGGAATGTTACCTGACGATATAAATGCATTCTTATTTCATCTTCACTCTTAAATAGTCTACATCAACATAAACAACATGGACATCTCATCTCCCTTCATTTTTGACAATTTTATGCATTCTCACAAAATTGAGAATGTCTTTAATCATGTGTGTATATATATATATGTTTATTCTGAAAATTACTTAAATATATAAATTTCTTTATTTAAATTGTTTTATTTATTAATTATTTTATATATTAATCATTTTATTTTTCAAAAGCATTATATGTCAATTAGGGGAGTATTTACAAATAATATAATAAATTTTTATCAAGACTATAATTATATAAACAAAAATAAAATTTTAGATGATGTTTAATGAATTTTTTCGTAAAATAACTCCTTATATATGAACAAAAATAGAGACTTTAAAGTATACAAATTTTTTGTACGAACTCAACTACTTAACTCTTTTTAATAACTAACAACAAATATTAATATCATCGATTTTAATAATGTTTTTTTAAAAAATAGTTATATTAAAATCAATAAGTTTTACATGTGTTTCAAATTTGTAATTATTATATATTATGTAAACAACATACTTTCTATTTTTTTTAAATGAATCTATAATAACACATATTTTACAAATCTATATTTTAAAAATAATATAAATATATTTATAATATCACATATTTTACTAATCTACATTTAAAATGTATAAAATATTAATTTGATGTCGGGTAGTGTCTGAGTTTAAGCTTTCACAGGGCTGAGAACTCTTCGAAATAAACACAATATCACTGTCGCGTCCGGTTTGTCCACGAAAAAAAAAAAAAGGAGTCGCCACCAATTTTTTTTTTTTTTTTAAGAAAAAATTGGATAAAACATAAAATAATATTTTTGAACCAAAAATTAGAATTCGGGTGTCGATTACGAGTAGGGAAGTATTACCACCCTACAACGTCCGTTAAAACGGTTACCTTATAATTAATTATATACAAACTATTTATTTATTTACTTATTTATTTTTACCCCAAAAGAATAATAAAAAAATAAATTATTCACATTAATAAAAGAAGAAAAAATATTTTTTTATTAATTTGGTTTGACAAGGGAAAAACCTTGATCCTACGTATCCCCTAGTGCAATAGGAAAATAAAAACACACGTAGTTCTTGGGTAGAAAATATTTATGTGTTGATCAATTTTATTATTAATTTTACTTTATATATATACATATCAAAATAAATTAATAACATAATAATGATAATAATAGTAATAATAATAATAATAATAAGAATGATGGGTTATATATTGATTTGTGTATTGTTTTATTTTAAGGAAACACTTTTACTATTTTTTTTATTTTTATAAACCGTAAAGGATAAAAATTCAAAAGCAAATTCACGAGTTAGCGACGCATATGTGGCCCGAACCGACGGTGATAATAATAAGAGAATTTAAGATCTTAAGCACGAAAAAATAAAACACAATAGAGAAGAGAAATCACGAATTTGATAAAAAATAAATAATTATTCAACAATCAAATTGATTCTTATTAGTTGATTCCAAAATTTGATCGTGAAACACAAAAAAAAATATTATTGTTTATATCATATGTACATATAATAGTAAAAAAAAAACTCTATAACAATAATAATGTCAACAAAAAAAATAGACAAGGAGAAAAATAAGTGTTTACCGCACTGAAAATTTTCTTTGCTAGTTCCTGATTCCAATATTGCTTCTCTCTTTTCTCTCCATTATTCTCTCTTTTCTTTTATCTTTTTGCTCTCAATTCCTCTCTCCTCCTCCCCCTTTGCCCTCTTGTGGCAGACTATTTATAGACGTTTGGGTGTAGATTGCAAAAGACAAGAGAATAATTGTCAATTGATTACCATTAATCTATTTTTTTCGGTTTTCTTTTCTTTTAGTTGACCACAATTATACCGATTCTTATTGCCATTGATTCACCATTATTCTGATTTTTATGACTATCAATCAATTTTTTTTTTTTTGTTTTTTTTATATATTTATTTTGATCATCATTGCATCGATTTTATGACAATCAATTCATTTCTTTTCAATTTCCTTTATTTTTATTTCTTATTATTATTATTTTTTATATTTTAGAAAAGAGTCTGAACAAGAATTAGTGGCAAACAAGAACTGAAAACACTTGTGATTGTTTAAAGCTTATATCCCTAATTATTTATTTTTATTTTTATATTTCTTCACATATATTTATATATTTATTATTATTGTCATTATTATTATTATTATTATTATTATTATTTCCTTTTTTAACAAAAAGTAAAATATAAATAAAAATCGGACAAAATTAGCTGTCAACAGTTGTCCCTCTTTACTTAGAATTTACTTGAGAATCAAAGTAAAAATAAGTAAAGATAACAACTCTAATTTTGTCCGAAAAAATACTTTTTTAGAAGAATGCAAGTCGTTTTCCCGACTTTAACATGTGGGTCGATTTCACGGCTTCGGGTGCGAGTCGTTTTCCCGACTTCAACCTGCGGGTCGTTTTCTCGGCTTCAGGGTGCGAGTCGTTTTCCCGGCTTCAAAATGCGAGTCGTTTTCTCGGCTTCGGGGTGCGAGTCGTTTTCCCGACTTCAATATGCGGGTCATTTTCTTGGCTTTGGGGTGCAAGTCGTTTTCCCAGCTTCAACATGTGGGTCATTTTCTCGGCTTCAGGGTGCGAGTCGTTTTCCCGGCTTCAACATGCGGGTCGTTTTCTCGGCTTTAGGGTGCGAGTCGTTTGCCCGATTTCAACATGCGGGTCATTTTCTC
>JBBPBS010000417.1:5855318-5871347 GCA_037974835.1 Cicer judaicum
GACATATAATTAAAATATTATGTAATTAATAAAATTCAAAATTTAGAAGATCCAATAAATAACACAAACAAATCATAATTTATATTTAAGCCAAATATTTAAGGCATATATTTAATTACGAAAATTATGGACGTTACACAAATTAATGATATTTAAGTAATTAATAAAATTCAATGATTAGAAAACCAAACAATAATATAATTAATGACATATAATACGAATTTAAGTAATTAGTAAAATTCAAATTCAGAAATGTTACACAATTAATAATAATAATAATAATAATTTAAATAATTAATAACATTCAATTTCAAGAACGTTACACAATCAATGACATATAATTAAAATATTATGTAATAAATAAAATTCAAAATTTAGAAGATCGAACAAATAACACATTCACCCACAAGGTCCGAGAATTAATGCTCTGATAACACTTGTAACGCCCCAAATTTTTTTTAATCTAATTGTTACTTAAAAATATATATTTTTTTTTTTGTAAAAGAACGTGATGTAATTTAAAATATTATTTATTTATTCATTTACAAAATTAATATTATAATTGTTAGATCGATATACATTTATGTTCCAAAAATAAAATAAATTCTCTTTAAGTGAAATTCAAAAGAAACAATGTTGACTGAAACTTAAGGACATTCAATTGGAATAAAATCTCATTTCCACATTTTTATTAAAAGTTAATTATGACGAGTAAATAACTTTACAATGCACCACAAAATTTTTAGTAATATAAAATATTATTTTTAAATAAAAGTCCCATTTTTCCACGCGCGTGCACCAATCAAACATCATTCATGCAAGTCAACTCTTTGAGATCATTAGTACCTAAATGTTGGTGTAAGGGGTCAGTTCATCCCACAACAAAAATATCACTCACACATAGCAAAATAAAACAAACATATGTAACACATCAATTTCGTGATTATCGAAACTAATCAAATAAGCAAAATACACAATTGTCTATGTAGAAATTAATTATGCCATAAACTATTCTAATGTAATCGTCACACCAAAATAATTAAATAAAAAGAAAGGTTATAATTATTCAAGTAAAATAGAGAGTGATAAATTTTAATTTAATTTATTTACATGGATAATAAATTATTAATTAAATAATAAATTAAAAAAAATTACTAAAAGACGCATATATAATATATATAAAATATTGGGGTGTTACAATCCCTTTTTTTGTAACACCCCGGCCATTCCCGTTACCGGCAATGTTACCTCACGACCTTCTCGCCCCCCCTAACCACTCCGTTGGAAATAGCGAGTTTTTGCCTTCCGTGGGATTCGAGTTCGGTACCTTCCGTGGGATTCGAGCCCGGTACCTAGGGGATAAGTACCACCTCATTACAATCCCACTACCAATTGAGCCCTAGGTACCGGGCTCGAATCCCACGGAAGGTAAAAACTCGCTATTTCCAACGGAGTGCTTAGGGGGGGCGAGAAGGTCGTGAGGTAACATTGCCGGTAACGGGAATGGGGGGGTGTAACGGGAAAAAAGGAGTCGCCACCAATTTTATTTTATTTTTTTTTAAGGAAAAATTGGATAAAACTTAAAATAATATTTTTGAACCAAAAATTTGAATTCGGGAGTCGATTACGAGTAGGGAAGTATTGCCACCCTACCACGTCTGTTAAAACGGCTACCTTATAATTAATTATATACAAACTATTTATTTATTTACTTATTTATTTTTACCCCAAAAAAATAATAAAAAATTAAATTATTTACATTAATAAAAGAAGAAAAAATATTTTTTTTATTAATTTGGTTTGACAAGGGAAAAACCTTGCTCCTACGTATCCCCTGGTGCAGTAGGGAAATCAAAACACACGTAGTTTTTGGGTAGAAAATATTTATGTGTTGATCAATTTTATTATTAATTTTACTTTATATATATACATATCAAAATAAATTAATAACATAATAATGATAATAATAGTAATAGTAATAATGATAATAATAATAATAATAATAATAATAATAATAATGATGGGTTATATATTGATTTGTGTATAGTTTTATTTTAAGGAAATACTTTTACTATTTTTTATTTTTATAAACCGTAAAGGATAAAAATTCAAAAGCAAATTCACGAGTGAGCGACGCATATGTGGCGCGAACCAACGGTGATAATATCAAGAGAATTTAAGATCTTAAGCACGAAAAATAAAACACAATAGAGAGGAGAAATCACGAATTTGATAAAAATTAAATAAATAATTATTCAACAATCAAATTGATTCTTATTAGTTGATTCCAAAATTTGATCGTGAAACACAAAAAAAAAATATTATTATTTATATCATATGTGCATATAATAGTAAAAAAAAAAAAAAAACTCTATAACAATAATAATGTCAACAAAAAAAATAGACAAGGAGAAAAATAAGTATTTGCCGCACTGAAAATTTTCTTTGCTAGTTCTTGATTTCAATATTGCTTCTCTCTTTTCTCTCCATTATTCTCTCTTTTCTTTTATCTTTTTTCTCTCAATTCCTCTCTCCTCCTTCCCCTTTGCCTTCTTGTGGCAGACTATTTATAGACTTTTGGGTGTAGATTGCAAAAGACAAGAGAATAATTGTCAATTGATTACCATTAATCTATTTTTTTCGGTTTTCTTTTCTTTTAATTGACCACAATTATACCGATTCTTATTGCCATTGATTCACCATTATTATGATTTTTATGACTATCAATCAATTTTTTTTCTATTTTTTTTGTTTCATTTATTTTGATCATCATTGCATCGATTTCATTTCTTTTCAGTTTCCTTTATTTTTATTTCTTATTATTTTTATTTTTTATATTTTAGAAAAGAGTCTGAACAAGAATTAGTGGCAAACAAGAACCGAAAACACTTGTGATTGTTTAAAGTTTACATCCCTAATTATTTATTTTTATTTTTATATTTCTTCACATATATTTATATATTTATTATTATTGTCATTATTATTATTATTATTATTTCCTTTTTTTAATAAAAAGTAAAATATAAATAAAAATCGGACAAAATTAGGTGTCAACAATCACCACTGTCAAAATAAAAATTCAATAATATTAATTAAATAAATAACTTCAAATCAAAAATAAACTTAAAAAACTAAATATATAATATAAACTTACCAAACTTCAAGATAGTAAAGAAAAAGCTTGGAGAAATAATTTTTGTAGAGAGAAGGTGGAGAGAAAATTTAAAAAATAAGGTTTAGATAGAAGGTAAAAGTGAAAAATGAAAAGAGGAGTGAAGTGATATTTATAAAAAATGGTTGATTATTTGTGGCGGCCAAAGCAGCCACAAAATCTAATGGTACAATGGGAATTTGTGGCGGCTTTAACGGTCAGAAAATAAGGCATTTGTAGCGGCCTGGGCGGCCACAAAGTGTAACAAAAAAATGGGAATTTGTGGCGGCCTTTGCAGCCACAAAGTGCAACGAATCAATGCTTTTGCGGCGGCATGGGCGGCCACAAACGGCTTGCCTTTGTGGCGGTCTTTACCGTCACAAAGGGTTGATTTTGTGGCTGAAAAAGCCCTCACAAAATACTTAAATTTTAGCTGGATTTTGTGGTGGCCTAAGCCCTCACAAAATAACAACGTTGTGATTTTGTGAGGGCTTAGGCAGCCACAAAATCCAGCTAAAGTTTAAGTCTTTTGTGAGGGCTTTTTTCAGCCACAAATAAAGATCAATTTGAATTTTTGCATTTGTGAGGGCTTTTTCGGTCACTAATTTGTGAGGGTTTTTTCGGCCACAAAATATTTATAAAGTTGGCCACAAATGAAGGGATTTCTTATAGTGGAGTAATTTAAATGAAATGTTTGATGTGTAATTAGAGTCTTTAACTATATTGATGGTCATTGAGTGATAAATTTGAGCTGAAATTGCACAATATGTGGAATTGTACACGGATGAGCAAGTGAAAAGGTTTGTGTTACATATTGGTGAAACAAAATAGAATAGAAGTAGAAGATGGAAGAAATAGTGTGTTTTCAAATGTTTCACATCAGAATTTTTGTGAATTGACAAATATTGGAGTATGTGACATAGATATCGATGCATTTTCGTTAATAGAATTCCATGTTATGTTTTAATATATTATAATATAATATATTTTAATATAGTATCATAGTAATAATTATTCAACTACTTTCTTTCTCAAAAATTTTTTGAGAAATTTTTCATTGAAACTAAATTGATTTATCTTTTTTCTTTCTATTTGATTTTTGAACAATTTTTTTTTCATGGGTTTTCCAACATTTCAAAAGTGGAATGTAACACCCCGATTTTTAAAAGCGATAGTGTATTTTTTTTTTCAAAACAAAGAAATAAATAAGGAAATATCTTTGGATAAATATTTAAGTCATAACACAACGACAATTAAGTTGACATAATTTACAAGTAGCAGAATAGTTTTTGAAATACGAATCCAAAGTATTTACACATCAAAAAGTGATACATGGGACCCATCGAAAATAAAATGTCATGCTGACAATATTGATATAGATACAGTCTTCCAATCTAAAATAAACACAATCCAAAAGAAAGACCTCTAGTCCCTATACGTCAACCTAATCTGATCATTCTACAAAAAAACTATACATCCTGAGTAATCTTCATGCGCCCCGCAAGATCATCATAACATAGCTCCAGTCAGTTGTTTCCAACTACATTCCCATTCACAGGGTACGAACCGGTAGGATAGTCCTGGTTCTCATCTAAGGGCAAAGCCCAGATTTCCACAATAGTTGTAAAGGGTCACCAACCGAAACTAACAATTAACACATAATATTTAAGTTTTTAAATGCACAAAATAACCTTTCAACTTAGCATGCACCTTAAAAAGGTTTCCATATGCTAAACATTCATATAATACTTGCCAAGTAAAAATGAAATCAAAAATAAGGTTTTAATTATTCAAGTAATAAATCAACTGACCAGTCAATTGATGAATTAATTGAGCAATCGATTGTCTGACTCAAAATAAAAGTTTTTACTAAGTATATCGATTGGGAAATCGATTTCTTAAAGGTTTATAGTGAAACCTGTATTCTGGGTTTAAATCAATCAATTGGACAATCGATTTGCACATCTATTGAGAAATCGATTTTGTGATTCACAGAACAAAGATTTTACTAATTTAATCGATTTTGTAATTCACAGAACAAAGATTTTGTTGATTTAATCGATTGGGAAATCGATTTTATAATTCACAGAACAAAGGTTTTGCTAATGTAATCGATTGGGAAATCGATTTCTTAAATGGTTTTATCATACTTGTGTCCTGTGATTAAGTAAATCGATTGAACAATCGATTGAAATAAATAGCTGAGCCATTGTAACAAACCAAATCGATTGGCAAATCATTTTTGACTAAATAGCTTAGCTACTGTAATAAGCCAAATCGATTGACAAATCGATTGGTTCAATACATTTTCAAGATTCAAGAAAACAAGAAACGTAACAATCGATTAGGTAGTCGATTGAGTTGGTCTCACATTTTAACAGAATCGATTGGGAAATCGATTTTCCTGAAGTTTTTCTAAACTGCATAAACTGAATCAATCACAGTTACACACAATTCCAAAACATAACACTTGGCAATTATAACACAATTACCACGACAACTTAAGTTCAAACACTCAATCATAATCTTGAATCAAACACGACTCGTGTGCCAAGCACCCTAATGCAATGCATATATGCCAAAATGCATGGACGCAGAATTCCAAATAAAAACCCTTCTCAAAGGGCCGTAAATCATAATTGTACCGCCTATCACACGCCGAAGTACTAAATTACCGAGGTGCCACCTATCACGGGTCTGCACGATTTACTAAAAAGAAACGTAAACCGTAAATGTACCACCTATCACAGGTCGAAGTACTATTTACCGAGGTGCCACCTATCACGGGTCTGCATGATTTACTAAAAAGAAACGTAAACCGTAAATATACCGCCTATCACAGGCCGAAGTACTTTTTACCGAGGTGCCACCTATCACGGGTCTGCACGATTTACTAAAAAGAAACGTAAACCGTAAATGTACCGCCTATCACAGGCCGAAGTACTATTTGCCGAGGTGCCACCTATCACGGGTCTGCACGATTTACCAAAAATTAAATGCATGAGCATACTCTGACTCTATCCACGACAATCATTAAGTAAATGCAGATATTAAAATATTCCTCATTTTTAATACTCATTTAACTCTAACAATTTCCACGACAATCATTAAGTAAACAAAGATATTAAAAGATTCCCTATTTTTAATACTCGTTTAACTCTAATGACTTTCAAATTCCCCACAGAGCATACTCAGACATATTCTCAAATTCAATCCACAATTCACACCAAATCACATCAGTTCATTTTTCCACAAAATCCACACAAACACATCTCAAAATTTATAAGTGTTAATTATGAACACGTCAAATACGACAAACATAAATCATCACAACCCACCACTCAAACACATCAAATTTCATTTCCTCAAAATCATACATAAATGAGTTAAATTCATTTTTCAAAAAACACTTATCAATATCACCAAAATCCAACATTAGAATCTCACCCATAAAAGTATTAAATTCATTTTCTCCAAATCAACACTTCAACCCTAACAAAATTCTTTTCCACACAACCACAAATAAGTCCCTAAATGAAAACTAAAAGTTTGGAAGGAGCCCTTGCCTTAACGTTAGCTTTAACGTGCGATTACGATACCGCGAGTAAATCTGGTAAAATATCCGCTCGCGACGTCGCTTCTAAAGTTAGTTCACTAGCACCGTAGTGTGGTGGTGAGCAACTTTCCCTTCTATCTCTTTGCGAAACGAAGTTTAGATCTAGATGAAAAGTGAAGGTTTCTATTTATGGGTTTTGGTTTTCTTTTCGTGAACAGAGAGGAGAAGAAGGAGCATCACGAGAAGGAGGAAAAATGTTGTGTTTTCCTTCCGTTTTCCTTTTCTTCTTTTTCCTTCCTTTCTATTTCCTCTGTTTTCTTTTTTCCTTTCTTCTATTTTCTTTTCTTTCTATTTCCTTTTCTTTTCCCTCCGAACAAATATATATATTTATATATTAATTATAACTTAACAAATATCTCAAAATATCTAGATATTTATTAAAATTATCGTTTCACCCATAACCTCTCCAACCCACTTTTTGTTAAAAATATGCAACTCAATTGATAGATACAATTTTTAGCAACTCGAGATATTTTTAACAAAACTCCCCAGAATTAAATTCTTCTTAAAAGATTCACCGCAGTTAATTTAATTTATTTATCGACGAGTAATTTTAATCGAGCATCAAAATATCTTGTTGGTCATTTAAACTCCCAAAATATTAATAAATTTGGCTAAAAAGCCTCCGAGTTCAATACCAAAATACACTAAAATACATAAAATATAATTTAAAATTATGGGTCTTACATGGAACATTTATCTAACATAAAAAATATCATTTCTCCTTCTTCTCCCACCAAATAGAACAATGTTTTCTTCATCTTCTTGATGTGCACATACAACTTATCTTGATTTTTTATTTCCACTAAAATATGACTTGAACAATTTGTTAATTTTCTTCTTCTTCCCTCTTGAATATCAAATTAGAATTATCTCATTATGATGGTGACAAAAAATACCTATAAGACAATGGATATTAAAGGCATCGTATGCGCCAACTAGGGCTGGACAAGTAATCGGGTTCGATCATATTCAAGCTCAAACTGCAAGTGAAATATGAAGGCCCATTTTGTAATTCTTCGTTTGTAATTTCCAAGTTAAAAGTGTAGTAAATACATTTCAACTTGCAAGAAGATATTATATCAGACATATTAGTTAGTTATACAAGTTAAGTAGAATAATTAATTAATATTTTTTTGTTATATTAACTAGTTGTTACTCATTGACTATATAAGTCATATCTATCAACAATTATATATGTCATACTAATCTTTTAGAAAACATTTATTAAAATTTATAGAAGAATTACATTTTTGAATTTTCTCTACAACCACTTAAACACATATATAATCTTTAAAAATTTAATAATAAAGATATTTCTGCATGATTAATGTCTATTAACTTCTTTCGTGCGCAAAGTAATTTAAAAAGTCATTTCATTACAATGTTTTCATTAAATCATAAGATGATAATAATTTAGAAAAATAATATAAATCAAATATAATATAAAAATTAAATTAAGAGAAAAAAAACTTATAATATTGTCCAGATAAATGATTAAATATAATCGATCGCATTCGCATTTAATATTGTTGACGTAAATGCTGAAAAAGATGTACACGGGTACATGTTGAACGAAGTCAAATCTCCAAACGCTAATACTAGTAACTTGAATGTTTTTTTCTTTGACGGAATAACTTGCACGTTTGAAACTTGTTATTTGGAGAAGCAGAAAAGCAACCTCATAAAATTTAAAGCGGCATATTAATAATTGAGGATTAGTTCTAAGAATAATTCACAATTTTCGTAAATAATACGTCCTTTCAATAATTAGTCTTAATTTTAGTTAACAGAAAATACTTAACTTTTCATTTATAAATTTAAAAAATTATAAAATATTTTAGAAAAACTATTAAAATAGTTATTAAAAAATTATACGATTATTTATTACCTCATTTTTTTAAAATGTTAATTTTAACCGAAGTAAAAGATGTCGTCACCTTAGAGATTTAACCCTCCATTCTTTCTCCAACAAAATCCTCCATAACCAAATCATTATGAAAAGTGTCTAATTTTTTTTAAGTACATTTATTGTCTTACAATAAATGATTTTTTAGATCATGTTATACAAATTAAAGAAAATAGTAGCGATTTATTGACTTTAAGAGTAATTTTCGTGTTTGACTTATTTTGCTTAATAACTCTTTTTTAAACATTAAATTTCATCATCAATTTAATCATTTAATATTTTTAGATTACCTTGAGGATCGTATATACTAAAAATTAGATGTGTGTGCGATAAAATCTTATAGTTAATATTTTACTTGTATTTAAAAAATATATCATACATTAAACATTAAAGAGAAAGTACATGGCACATACGTTAACATTTGATTTTTAAATTAACAGTTAAATGCATCTTTTTTAGTCATTCTCAGATTTTATTCTCTTAGTTGTTCTTTTTATTTTATTCCCTTTGAGCAACAAAAAAAAAAATGAGTTCTTAAAAAAATTATTTTCTACTATTTAAACAATTACAATACTAAATATTATCCACTAAAAGTGGAAGTGAAATAAAATTTACTTTTTATTTTTATTTTGTTACTCATAAAAGTGTCGGCGAAATGTAACAAATTAGTATAATGCTTATAAATAATAAAATATTTTTTTTTATAAAATGATCTTTCCTAAAATATAAAAGTCAACAGATAGTTATTTGATTCATAGAAATAATTGTTAATTTATTGGCTTAGAGAACAAATGCACCAAAACACTTCAATTTACGAATGAACCATAGAAGCTCCTTACGCTAAATTGAGTATAAATATACATATTTAATCTATTCAATAAGAACTATTAATTTGACAGTTGAACTCGTAAAATTTATTGCCTACAAATAGTTATTAAGAAAATAACTCAACTAATAGTTACTCTTGTAGTCAACAAATTTTTAGTCTAAGAAAATATATAAATGAAAGAAACTTATTATTCTTACCAACTATTCGTGTAATCAATATTACTATTAAAAAATTTAGTACAAATGATTATGCGTTAGAGGCGATTAAATTTTGTAACTCACCAAGATATTGTATTCTCAATAATATTGTTGATCGTATTCAGAACTGAGTTTCAATAAAGTCAATGTTTTACTTGTCAATAATACCAAGATTGAAGAGAAGATTTTTATTAATGAAAATTACCAATTAAATGATATGGTATTAAACCAACATAGAAAATTTGAATGTGTTGTGGCATCCTTTTGATTATGAGACATGAAAGCACTTTGATCGAGTACATCCTGACTTGGCGTCAAAACCACGAAATATTAGATTTGAATTATACTATGATGAATATACTCCATACATCCAAGCGTGTCACTTTTTTCTTACAGACCAGTTATTATCATCTCTTACAATATCCCTCCTAATACAGTAAGATGTGCATGATAAAATCTTACATGTTTTTTACTTGTCTTTTAACAGGATCATTGAATGCAACATAGGGTGTTGGTGTGTTTTTACAACCCTTGATTGACGATATAAAGAGGTTGCGGATTAATGGATAATGTACCAATGATATTTCCCGCAAGGAGAATTTTACAGTGAAAGCATCTTTGATGTGGACTATTAACGACTTTCTTGTGTATGGTATGTTGTCTAGCTGGGGATTCATGGTAAATTTGTTTGTCCTTATTGCATGAAACTTACAAAGGAGTTTACCTTGAAATTCATAGTGAAGAGTTTGTGGTTTGATTGTCATCGTAGGTTCTTAACAGAAAATCATGAGTTTAGAAAGAAAAATAATTGATTCAAAAAAGGAGTAAATGAAAAAGACAATTTGCCCCCTAATTTATCATCAAAATAAATAGAGTAGAGTCATTGGACTATGAAAATTCACATATGTTGGCAAAAAAGTTAGATATGACAGAATACGGACAACAACACAACTAGACCTAAAAAAATTGGGATCTCCCTTATTGGAAATATAATTTACTAAGACATAAACTTGATGGTATGCATATTTAAAAGAATTTTTCTGATAATATAATTAACGCATTAATGATGGATGTCGTCAGTAAAACAAAAGATAATGTCAAGGCTAAAATCGACTTGGCAGTTTATCTAAAAGACTAGACTTGGAGATAAAGGAACTTCCAAATGGAAAATTATTGAAACTCAAGGCCAATCATGGTCTAACTACTAATGAAGAAAAATCTATTTTTCAGAGGTTAAAATATTTGAGGATGCAAGAACAGTAAGCTTCCAACTTGGAAAGGTGTGGCGATGTCAAAACCAAAAGGTTGCATATGATGAAAAATTATGATCGTCGTGCTTTACTGGAACGCTTACATCGAATTGTGTTTAGTTCATTATCAAACTATATTTTGAATCTAGTGATCGAAGTTAGTCAACTTTGAAAATGGATGGACTTGTTAAAATGGATCATAATATTCAAGTCATTCTCTATAAATTAGCCTAGTGTCTTTGATTTTATGAATTATCTTCTAGTGCATCTTGCATATGAAACTATGCTCAACGAACCTTTTGAATATAAGGATGTTTCTTTTTGAAAGATTCATGGTTGGTTCGAAGCGATCAATGGAGAATAAGGCTAGGGTCGAGGGATCAAAATATATGTTTTACTTGTATCGAGAAACTTTGCATTAGTCTTTAATCTACCCGGTCATCAGTCTTAATAGCCTTTGAGTGAAACGAAATTCAGGCTGAAAGTGAAAGCTATTTGTTAGTCTTCTTAGTCTTTAATCTACTTGGTCGTCAGTCTGGAAAAGTAAACGACCATCAGTAGTCAGCTCATGTTTATGTGTTGATTAAATGCATTGAAGTTAAATCATATCTTGAGTACGTGTATATATATATCATTTACTAACTCTATGAATTATACTATATATAGGGCATTTGGGTTTTATCGAAAAACCTTTGGGAATAAGAGTTTTTCAATTATATACATGTTAATTTTCCAGAATGGTTTAAGCAGCGAGTATTAGCTGTTGAACCGACTAGAGGGAACCTTCATTTGACAAACTTGTCTCAAGGTCCTACAAAACTTTTGAACGAATGGCACACTTACAATGTGAATAGATGTAAATTTAATATTCAATCATGGACGGTGGGTTAAAAACAAATTAATAGTGGTGTTTACGTCAAAGGAGTTACAAAAGGAGGTGAAGATGACTTATATGCATGGTGTGATTAAACACATTTATGAATGGGCATACAATTATTTAGACGATGCATCTATATATGACAAGGGTGCTTGGAAGCCATTGTTTTCACTAAAACAAATATATAAATCTCTTCAAATATTATATTGAAATTTTGATATCAATCAAATAAAACAATTGTTTTTTTCACTTTGACTCTACTTCTTAAGTCTTGCTTTGATTTTATTTTTCATTCTCTTGTCTTTGATTTTATTCGTCTCGTGTACATATGTTAATATATATTTTTAATTTAGATTACATATAAATACTTATATTCTAAATTATTAGTTTGTTTCACATTGTAGCAGGATCAATCATTTTTATTTGGTTGGAGTAGGAATTAGAAAGAAAAAAAAATTATTTTAATTGTATCTTGTCGATTAATGTTCTATTGTTAGAACAAATTCTTATTTCAAATTGTATATTTTCGATTAAATTATATTGTTTTAACATTTATATTGAATCTGAGTTGTTTCTGTTTTCATAGATATAAATATTAATTTGAAAATGTGAATCAGATTATTCGAAATTAAAAAATAAAAATTGAAGCTTATATTGAATCGCAAAAATGATTATAGATATGATTTTGAATCGAAAAAATATAAAAGATAAATTTAAAGTAAAATATTAATAATTTATTTATTAATTTTAAAAAAATTGGTCTAATCATTTCAATTCATGTCTCATAACGTATTTGGTCTGCCCTTATAATATACCATCAAAATCCCAAAACTTTTAGCAAGAACATATATCTAATTTTAAATAATACTACATTTGTCCTTAAATATAAAACTCTCTTAATAAATTTTTTCTTTTTTATAAAATTCTATTTGAATTTTGAACTACATAAATGATTTATTTACCAACCATCTCTTAATTTATATATTTTTACAATCAACCATAAACATAACTATATTAATATTAAGTAATTCTCTTTTCCAAAATAATTATGTAAAATAATATATTAAAAATAATTAATACAACTAACAACTCTTTTAATTTTCATAATTTTATCTATGAGATATTACATTTGAGAATGGAGATATTAATATAAAATATTAATATTAATTTATGAAGTGAATCTAAACTAAACTTTTTGAGTTGTTTTTGGGCACAACGTGTTTCGTATGTTTGAGCCGAATGCGCCTGCTACAGCCAAATAATGTCATGCATAAAGAACCGCTTTTTTCTGTACAAATTGGTTCATGCACCATTGTATATTTACTTTCTCTGCAGTTCATTCACGAATTGGATTCATTGTATATTTTCATGCGTACAGCTGCACAATGACCAAAACTGCATATTCCTCTTTCTATTTTTGGTAACCGTAACCAACCGTCAAATTTTGAACAGCCAAAAAGAATCCCCCAATTATTTGCACATACGCAGTGCACTGTTCATTACTATGTTCCCACAACCTTTTTAGTCTGGATAACCCGAACATAATTAATGACCCGAATAGTTAAACCCAAACGGGTCACCCAAACCCGATAAAAACATATTTGAATTATGCTGATATAATCCGGAAGTCTCGGTAACCCGCTGGGTCCTCATCCCGCTTTGAACCTCTTCCTCCGCGGCTTTCCTGCATGCCGCCGCCGTTAACTCCATGTAACCAAGCGGCGGCACCGAAGGGACAGTATGGTCATTAAAATTGAAATTGAATGTCCCCTGCGTGTCATACTCTGAATCAAATTCGGGTATTGACTCCAGATCCGTTGGATTAACCCAATCCGCAAAGATTCCGGCATCCATGTTGTGAAACCCGAGCTTATCCTCCTGTTGTAGCATTCGGAGCGATGTCACACGCGGTAGCGCAAAGCTCCGATCGTCGATTTCTGGGAACGAGTCCACCATGTCGTCCACGTGGGACGACGATGAAGGCGACGACCCGTTGCTGTATTCTTTGCTTGAAAATGTCAGAACTTCCTTTTGCGAGCTTGAATTCTTCTTGTATATGCGACACAGAACCCAATCATCTAGCTGCATCATATAAGCAAATAAATCATTTTAGAGAGATTCTTCCTTTTCTTAGCAATTTTATAAATACAAGTAGATTAAATAAGAACAAAAAAGTGATGTATGTGGACTAAATTTTAGATCACATTCATTTCGTTAACTCTACTTTTATTAACATTTAAAATTATACTTTTTTAATATTATTAGAAAAACAGAGCAAAGGAAAATTATGTGATTGTGTTACGTACTTTGGAGCTGCCAAGGTTATGTTTTCTTGTTGCGTCAAGAAGACGATATTCGTGCATAATCCAATTAGTTTTTGTACCCTTTGGTGCTTTGCCAATATAGAAAACAAGTGCTTTTTTTATTCCAACTTTTCTACCTTCAGTTGTGATGATTTTGTCAGTTCCTGTGGCTTTCCAGTAACCCGATCCAGCAACTCTGTTGGGTCGAGAACCATTCGGATATTTTCTATCCCTAGGACTGAAAAAGTACCATTCTTTCTCACCAAATATCGCTTTGCCTGTATAAAAATAATAGCAAATATATTAAATTTCATCCCAATAAATGAAATTAAACACAAATCTAAAATATGTTTCATTTTTTATAAAGGATCACAGTTAAGATTAAATGCAATTGATGCGGCTTCAATTACTGTTGTAGAGACATAAAAAAACTTTTAAATTACGTTTTATTAAAAGATTGGTGATAAATGATAATTTATTACCTGGAAGAACCCAGGGGTCGAATTTGTATAAATCAATTTCAGCAATGATTGGGAGAGAAAAATGGTGCCCAGCAACTTTGCGGCAGAGGTACTGAACCAGAAGCTCCTCGTCAGTGGGGAAGAATCTGAAACCAGGAGGTAAACTCAACTGTGAGAGAGGATCCTTCTCTGGAACTCCCATTATTTTAGAACAGAGAACAATGAAAGAAGAAGCACTGTTTTTTTGGGAGTAAAGAAACACTGGTGATGAGTGAACACGAGAACAAAACAAATATTTTCTGTTTTTTTTTTTTCTTCAAATTTTTTCTCTTTTATTTTTTCTAATAGTGGGAAGAGATGGCGGTTATTTATATACAACACAGAGGTCGAGAAATTCATTGAGATCTTTGTGTTTTGAAAGTTGTGGGACCCATTTAAGTTTGGGGCCTCTTATATTATGCCACGTTGTGATTTAAAAAAGATAATTATGCGGACAATCTTATCTGTTTACCGTACGGTCCGTGGGCTTTGACGGGTCCGATTCAATGTATAGAACTATTCACAAGTTAAGTAAGGAAAGAAATTATTGTTGACCAATATAAAAGGAAATAAATTATTTCTTCACTTCACAATATAACGAAGATTTAAATATATATTTATTGTAACACTCCAAAAAAAATTATATTTATTGCTCTATCCGTTGTTTTCAACTACTGCTTTTTGTAGAAAAAACTCTTCCAATTTATTTCTTAATTTCAAAGCTTAATAAAATATATAATTCATAGTGGACCTAGATACTCCACTTGGAAAGATTGAAAAGATCATCCATGATGATTTTTCGACGGACTATACTAGTTTGAGACCAACCTAATATAATATTTTACAATTTAAATATTTCTTTAGTTTATATAATATAAATTCTTTTATTTATATTTAATTTACATAAAATCATAAATAATCGACTTTGATCTCATAAATTAAAATAATATTATAAAAAAGAAGTATTGGAAGATGCAGACTTATAAATACACACTAATGTATAATTTTTTATGATATATTAAAAATTAAAATATTTTATATTATTAATTAATAAATTTATTAATTATAACTTAATAATTAATGTTATTTTATGAAAAAAAATATTAATACAAATTAAAAGTGTGGTTTATGGGTTTTTGAAAACCCTTTTTCTTCTGTGTCTTTTCAATTTGTCAATTTATTTTTTTTTGTAATTTTTAATTTGATGTTAGAGACTAAAATAACTATAGCTGATTTTATAAATTTAAATTCAAATAAAAAATTTACAAAAACTCAAATTAAAAAATAATATATTTATAATAATCAAAAATATATTTAAGTCATATTTTAAATAATTGTACTATTAATTAATTAATTAAATTATATATATATATATATATATCATATTATATATCAGT
>JBBPBS010000417.1:5871674-5964880 GCA_037974835.1 Cicer judaicum
ATAAAATAATATTAAAATATAGTATAACCAATAATTAAATTTTTTTAATTGAAATAATCAAAATAAAATAAAAAGAAATAAGAAACACTATTATCCCTTATCTACTTGAAATACTATTCTAAGATCTACTTTATTTGAATTGAAGTATGATCTATTAATCCTAAAATTTTTACATAAAATAAGTGATAATAAATAAAATTGAGTTATAAATTTGACTTGATTAAAGCATCACCTCCCCAACTTCAAATTTTTACACATAATAAAAATGAAAATAAAAGAGAAGAAATAATTGCGGTCTTGGTTATTTTCACGAAATTAATCTTTCTATTTATAGTGGATAGTTTTGATTTTTTTCCTCATATTTTTGAACTAAAAAAATGACAACTTGACATGTTTGGAATGATATGACACACAATTTTATGATATAGAATCATCTATATGCATTTATCATTTATATTGTATTAATTCAATTATAAAAATGAAAAATTCTTAAAGTGAAAATTAAGTTTTTAAAGGGTTTTATTGCAATTTCATAAGTGTTAATTATTTTATATCATCATATCATATATCTTGTTATTTTGAAGTATGTCACGCCGCTATTTTTTAGTTAAAAAATCATTATAGAGGACCGAAATTGTTAGGTTTTTAAATGGGAAAATTGATTTTGTGAGTTGGTAAAATTATGAAGACTAAAATTGTAATTAAACCTAAATAAAATAAAAGAGAATATTACTTTTATCAAATTGTTCTTATTAACTACTACTCTAATATGAAATATACATAAAATTAATATTTGAAAATTTGATACATTTGATTTTAATTTTTAACTAAATATATCAATTTTTCAGATATAATTTTTGTTTATATTTTATTACAAACAAATTATTTATATATATTGGGAGAGATATTCATATTTAATATCGACGAGTCTCGATTAGGATCACATCCGGGAGAAAGAACTTATAGGAAAAAAAAATTTAGTGTATTTTTCAATATCATAGATGCAAGTGAATATAATGTTTTAGAAGTAATATTGATATTATTAACTAAATTATACAATTGAAAAATAGTACTAGAGAATACTATTGCATTTCAAATATAAATAAAAATTATTTAAAGAAAAATGATGTATTTAATTTAAAATTTTAATCAAATTTTATTTATATTTTTAGATGGAAAAGTAATTAATATTACAGTAAAAACGTAAAATGATTTTCATTCTAAAATTATTCTTTTTGCTAAAGTAACTCAACTATGAAAGGGAGGAAATAATATAGATGCATAATATAAACCTATTGAGAGACTTATATTAAGGGGGAATGAAATCTATATATTAAGAATTTGGATTTCTTCTTCGTGTTAGAAGATGAAATAATCTGATAACCTTACAAACAAAAATAAAATTAAATAAACAATCATTTATATCTATATATCTCATCTAACATGAGGGAAAAAAGGAAAGGGCTCAAATTCATAAATTAAATGTTGAAAGAAAAAAGTTTATGAAATTAATTAAAGGGTTTGTGTTGCAAAGATTTAAATTGATCCTTAATATTTAGTTTATTCAATATATGTAATATTTAATTCTAAAATTAAAAAAGCAATATTGAAAGACACTGATTTACTCCAAAAGTATTTACTTGATTACAATTTTTAGAAAATTAAATAACCTTCCCTTCCATAAGAAAATCAATGAACATTGAATCAAACTTAACAAAAGCCTAATATGTCTCTTTTATTCAATTATTAAAGGTTAATTTAAATATTATTTTCATAAAAAACTAAAGTTAATGACCAACGATTAAATTATTAATTAAAGATCAATTTAGATTTTTACATTAAATAATATTATAAATTTATTGAGAATCATTAATAACTCTAATTTAATTATCTTCTATGTCCTAGCAGTTTGATTGTGGCAAAGAATCTTATATAATAGATAATAAATAATAATAAAAAAATAATGTTAATAAAATTTATAATGATCTGTGACTTTGACCTTACTTTCAATTTTACTTATATATTTATTTATTTTTTATTTTATAAAAAATAATAAATATTATCATAATTAATTCAAAAAATTATAAAAATTACAAATTTTATATATTTATTATAATTCTTATAATTTGATCTTTGACTTTTATAAAATATATAAATATATAATTTATTTTTAATCACTTCAACATGCTTAAATATATGAAAAAATTCCAGTGACATTAAATAAACTACGTCATCAATGTTAAACAATAAAAAAATATAAAAACAAGAGTAGTTAGATGAATGTATTTAACTAAAAAATATTTAACAAAGACACTAATAAATTTGAGAAATTAATATTCTTAATTAATAAAATGAGATAGTCTTACGATGTCAAAGAGAGGACTTTAACTCTTTAATAGAACAGCCGACAAAGTATGAGACCAGATCCATTGCTCTAGCACTAGTGCAATATTACCACGGGGTTACTAAAAAGAAAAGCACAAGTAACACAAAAAATTAAAAAATGAATTGCACATTTAAAGCAACATGTGGTGATACTACTAAATACTTTCTCATTTTCTTTCTTCTTGCTAGAGTGTGTGGCTGTGCGCATGTGTCTTTTGTTTTCTTTTTAAAAATAATAAAAGTATAAAATTTTCGTCATCGTCATTTATCACGTGTGGGTTTTCGCAAGACGGTGAACACGCGTCAATTGCATAAGCACAGCCGCAAAAGTTTTGAGCATAAAATAATATTCAAATGAAATTATCTGAAATAAATATAAGTATGTATTTATTATTAATTTTTTTTTGACAAATAATGTTTATGATTTTGATATTTACGTAAATCATAATTTGTAATATATTTCCAATTTGATTTCACCTTAACATTCAGTAGTTGGGTTTCGTTAGAGCATTTTCCTTCTAAACAGAGTAGATGGTAAAAAAAAAAAATTGGTGCTATAAAAAATTATTAATGAAAGTACTAGCAATTTATGTTTTAAGATTGAACAACCAAGAACGTAGTTAAGTTATTTTTTATTTAAAAAAAGAGTATGTAATGTTTTTCTAAAAAATAAAATATCCGCATGACTTAACGATGTTGTGTTGTAAGCTAGGTTGCGCGACGCGTAGTGCTTTTACTTTATTATCTTAGTTACTCTCACCCACTTTTTTGAGTTTTGTTCCTTTTTATACTTAGGCTTTTCTTCCACTCATCAACCTCTACGAGCAAGCTTACAAGTATTAATTATGGATGAGATTTTGAGCTATTGGGTTGTTTTCATAAAAAAAGTAAGGTGACGTTGTTGGTCAAGGTCAAACTTATGGATTGGTAAGATTCAGTGAACTGTTCTCCCATGATTGGTGACACTTTTATAGTTTTGTGAACGTGGACAAGTTTAGGTTTCAAAATGGAAAGAAAATGGACACTAGCCTTCCTTGGTTGGATATGCTGTGGTCAATTTCCAAATGTGAAAGAAAAGATAATTTCAAACAATACAACAAAAAACTACCCATAAATTCGGAGGAGGAACGATTAATTCCGTATTACTAAAACTGAGGATATGCTCTCTGTTGCTTTCATTAAACAATAATATCACTATTGACCCATATAAATTTTTTAAGCTAATTAAAGAGAAATAGTATACTAAGACTAGCATTCTAATTAAGTTAACAACTCTCAGCTCTTAAGAATGGTAAAATAAAGGGTACATTTATTTTTATTTTTAAATTTGTTTTTTTAGTTTTTTTTTAGTTTATTAAGTTTAGTTTATTTCATTTTGATCATTTAAGTAAAAAATATTAGACTTTTATCTCTCAAGTTATTTTCCGTCTATTTATTACCTTAAGTTACATACGTTATACATTTTGGTCATTTTTAATAGAGTCAAACATTGTAATTTAAAAGACTAAAATATCTAATTTGTGTAATTTAAAGGACCAAAATCTTTAATGTTTATAACTTATGGAGACTAAAATAGAATGAAAGCTATTTGAGAGACCAAATTGTTTATTATTTGTAATTTAAGGACTAAAATAAAACAAATAAAATTTAAAAAAAACAAAGTAAAGTCTAAATATAACTTAAGGATTAAAAGAGTAATTTAACCCATTTTATTTTAAGTGTTGTAATTCAAAGAAAATTCTAGAGACTAATAGATAAAGTTATAAATTGGAATTGTAGCAATCAAAGAATAATTGAGAGAGGTGAAGATGAAATTATGGCACCTATTGAACCATACTCATCTCAAAATTTGGAACACATTTTTTCTAATGAAACCACACATATACAATTGACAAGAATGACTACAGATGATGATCCTGAAACTTCAACTTTTAATGATGATTTTAATGACAACAATCATGATATGAATTTATGATTGTTAATAATTGTTTGATGTGCTCATTTTTGTTATTGTGTTCATTTTTGTGTTTAGCTATTTGAAAATCATATTTGTTTAGCTATTTGCATTAGTCTAACTTGGTTGTCATCAATGTTTGCAGTGTAAGTGTGTTTGGAGTCTTAATCTTGTGAACAAAATGGAATAATCATATGAGGATATTCGACGCAAAACAATGGAAGAGAATAAAAAGAGGATGGAGGCTCTCAATCTAACTCATCTCTTTCAATCGCTTCACAAATCTTCTTCTACCATTTCAAAAACCTCACCGATTAGTATTAACTAAAAATACTAAAATTACAGAATATTTCTTATTCGTATTATATGTTGATTTTTATTTATTTACATTGATAATAAATGATTGTAGCGTTTCACAAAGGGTCTGTCGAGGCTTATACTACCAGGAGATCTTGAAGTAACCAAAATGAAGCACTTGCGGAGACATGGTTTACAACCAACGTTTCAAGCGATAAAACCACTACCATCTCCGATGACAACACCACCAACTGTAGTGCAACCAACAAATCCACCACCTTCTCAAGCGACAACATCGCTAGTTGTGCAAACGATATAACCATATCTTTCCCCCGTGACAACAACACCAACTACTGTGCAAGTGACATAAGCAACACCTTCTCAAGTGACAACACCAAGATTAGTGCAAGAGACAGAAGCAACACATTTCCAAGAGACATCCTCTCACTTTGAAAACATGGTAGAAGATGAGGCAAAAATTTCTCAAAAAAGGAATTCTACATTTTGGGATGTAGACGTTATTAGTATGTTATCTAATGTCTAATTATATTTATAAAATTTAATTGTTTTACATGATTGCGATATGACATATTTCATTGACTTATGTGTTAGATGAGGCGGGACATATTTCAAAGACACACTTAAGGGTATCAGACGTGCTTGAAGCTCCTCCTAATGTTAGCAGAATAATAACTAGATGGAATTCAAACAGGCAATCGGTAGAATCAACTGCTGGTTTGTTAGGCGGTTTTTTGGGTGAAATTGCAAGGAAGTATAAGGATTTTCCTATAATGTACGACAATTGGAAACTAGTTCCATCGACAAGAAAAAATGAAATTTTTAAGGATAAAATACAGGTATCAATGATAAACAACTGAATATTCTTTATTGTTTTGATTGTAAACTAATTTTTTTTTTAATGATTATGCTAGTCAAAATTTGTTGTTGATGATGAAGACAACAAAAAATATATCCTTTAGAGCCTTGAAAAGAAATAGCGAGATGCACGATGTAGGTTGTTTAAGAAATTTTATAAGTGGGATCTTTCTTTGGAGGAAAATCTACAAAATTATCCACGTTCTATTAATGAAGACCATTGGACTATTTTTGTCCAATACAGGTATAAGACAGATACAATGGTAACTATTCTTTTGTTGCGTTGTCATTTGTTTTCTATTGTTTAGTTTTTTTATGTCATTTGTTATCATTGCAGGAGAAGGCTGATAAAAATGCTGCAAATAGAGAAAAGCTAACGATCCTTCATACATTATGCTCTGTGACGCTTGCAAGGAAGAGGGATGAGTTGGTAGGATTCTTTCAATCTACTATTTATTGCATACTTAATTGAACATGTACTTATTATATGTGTTTACTTGTAGGAACTAAGCGATGGTCGAAAATACAGTAGGGGTGAAATGTATTCAATTTGTCATAAAAAGTCTTATAGGTTATTTGTCAATGACAAAGCCAAGGAAAAATATGTAAATGTAAATAATAGAAGTGTTATATAATTGTAACTATTTGTTATTGACCACCTTATAAATCAAATATGCAACTGTTAGTTTTGGTAATAGTGAGTTACAAAGTTACACATTTCTGTTATAGAGAGGAATTTAGTTTGCTTTATTTGTTTGCGCAGGAACAATTGCAAGCTGAAATTGGAAAGACTCCTTCTTCAAATGAAGCATTTGTTAATGTGTTTGGAAAAGAACATCCTAGATATGTTCGTTGTATGGAACTTGAAATAACACCGTCACAAATTACTAGATCTACTTCTCACTCTGTAAGATCAATGTCTTCCTCTAAAGCTAATGAAAAGATGGAGAAAATGCAAGCTGAAATTGATAGGCTTAAGAAAAGGGATTCTGAAGTTGATATGTTGAAGGAGCAAATTGCTTTCTTGTTGCAAATGCAAAATTCTAGAGACAAACAATTAAAATTGTTTTCATAGCAAACCTATTTAAAAATCTTGTGAGAACTGTTTGTCTTTGATTAAAAATATCAATTGTGTAAAGATTTTTTATAGCTATAAGAGAAATTTAGTTAATTAGTTTTGACAATATTTATCAATATTCATTGAGGTTAATATATACTTTTTTTTTCTTCAAGCAATGGACATATAATCGTTAATAGATGGTAGACGTTCATCTGAGTCCAGCCA
This sequence comes from Cicer judaicum, assembly GCA_037974835.1. NCBI lineage: Eukaryota > Viridiplantae > Streptophyta > Magnoliopsida > Fabales > Fabaceae > Cicer > Cicer judaicum. The sequence continues at coordinate 5,878,472 of JBBPBS010000417.1, forward strand.
CCAATCTGATGATCGTGGAACAACATCATTAGAGACTAATTAGATATTTGGATGAACTTCTAAGTTTGATGGAGTTGTTTTGTATTTTTAGCTACTCCACTAATGTTTTGAATATTTAAACTACTTTATTTATTGTTTTAGTTAACTTCAATGTATGAATTGGTGTTATTTCTTTTGAAAAAATTATATGAATTGGATTTAGGTACAATAGTTATTAATTATGTATTTAAATTATGTGGATGGTATTTATGAATACTTTTTTATTTTAATTGATTAAAAATAGGTAAAAATTGTGTCATTTTTTTTTAAAATTATTAGGTTTGCGACGGTTCAAACTGCCTCAAAATAAATGTAGCGACGGTTGATAACTATCGTAATTGTTCAGAAATAAATAATTTTGACTGTGTTTTAACGACGGTTCTAATTGTCGCAAACTGCATTTAGAGGCGGTTAGGAACCGTCGCCAACTTTGCCGACGGTTGGAACGACGGTTTTATGAACCGTCGCCAACTTTGCCGACGGTTGGAACGACGGTTGGAACGACGGTTTTGTGACAGTTGCAGAACCGTCGCGAACATCAAATTGCAGCGGTTACAACCGCCGCAAACCCGCTTTTTAACCGCCACAAAACAATTTTTTTTCTTGTAGTGATTTCTCACTTTCTCTTAATTTTGACGAATTTATATTGAAAGAATTTATAAGTGTAAATGATGAGAATTAAAATATTATTTCTTAATGAATTGAATTGATTACAATGAACTTAAACTAAACTAATGTAACTAGTTCATGAGCTTAACTATCCATAAGAGACTTATTCAACATCGACTAACTAACACATATTACTGAATTACATCTTCTTAACACTCCTTAATTCATTCTCCCTTTGTCATTTATTATAAGACCTCCAAAACATTTGATAAGTATTAAGAAAGTGGTCTTAGTAATAAATTTCTCAAAAAAGTACGCGACTATTACATATTTACTCCTACAACTATTGATATCACAAGAGAGAAAGAAAATAAACTATGTTTGCCAATGATAAATTAATTAAAGGTATTTTTGTAAGGAAATCATTAATGCATGTTGAATTTTGTGAAGAGTCTTATATTAAAAATAAAATAATAAATAAAAATAAGTATTATACCCCAAATACTATTGCATTCTCTTTACTACTTTGCTCATTTGGAAATAGTATTCCGTGATCCACAGTTCCTTTCACAAACCTTAGAATTCTATTCACAAAACTGTCGTATGAGAAATCCTTGGTTTCCACTTTCCAGTGAATCTACTTACCAATTCCATACAAAATGTTAAGTTTAATACAATGTAGATTGTAGAATCAACCAACTCTTCATCACTTACTTTGCTGAACATGTGATTGCTGGACCATTTTAAATCTCTTCAATACATCTTCAACATACTTTTCTGATGTACAAACACACATTTACTAGTTTTGATGAATTCCATTCCTAGAAAATAAGACAATCTTTCAAAATCTCTTTATGGATGCTTCACACAAACTCCTTGGTCTGATATGCATTTCTCAAACCCAAGCTAAATTAGAAAATTGTTAATTCTTTTATTCCAACTTCAAGTGCCTTAATCAGCTTATACACTCTTTTCTTGACAAATTTTCAAAAATCCTGGTATCTGGTTAATATATACTTCCTCCTCTAATAGCCTATTTCAAAAACCTGATTTCACATCAAGCTGATATATATATATATGGACTAGCCTCTGTGAGCACTAATTGTAGCTACCAATCTACATGAGTGAAATATTTTTATTTAGTTCATATGAAAAAATATTTGATATCTGAGACATAAAATTTTCTAACTTTTGAAACGATGAAATTTTTTTATTTAATTTATTAGGTGGTTTTAGACATTATTTATGTCCCAGTTATATTTTTAGAGTAGAATATTAAATTTAATTATTTTCATAATTGAATTAATTTTATCGTAAAAATAATTATCGGTGTAAATTATCCGTAATTATTTTCTATTAATTGAATATATTGTTAGTTGAGTGGGTTGACACAATTTAAAGACGAGAGCTAGATGATATGATTATGACTAAGTGTCGTAAAAGGATAATTGTAAAAGTTTATGATTAAATTTTGAGTGAGTAATTTTTAGATATTAATTTAGAACTAATAGAAGATTAAAATTAAGGAAAAGAAAAAAAAATCTAATAACCTCCCTTTTAAAGGACCAAGCCTGTGGCCTTCTATTCACTCATCATTATCATCATCGTTTTTATTATACATCATTTTCATCTCCCAAACTCTCTCAAAACCTAAAGCTTCCACTCCATTTTTGAGCAACTTTGGAGCCTTTAGTCACAAAACCTTCAACTAAATAAAAGTTGTTCCACCACTTGAGAGGATCGCAAAGAGCAACGAGCAAATGATTGTGAGAAATTCATTTGTCCTTTCTTTTCTCTTAAACCACAAGCATGAATATTATGTGGGGTGGATTCCTCTTCAAGTGAGAGCCCACGTCAATTAAAAAAAAATAATAATAAAAAAAAAAAAATAATAATAATAATAATTCAACTCTCTCGTTCTTTCTTCTTTTCTTTTGCTTTCTTTTACTTTCTTTTGCATTAAGAAAAGAAATTCAAAGCTTGGTGGGTGAGAAAGAGAAGATTTCTTAACTTCCTTCGTCTTCTCTGTTTGAAAACAAGAAAAACGGTGTTTGGGGTTTTAAATACCGTCAAACCCAAATCTCCATTTTTCTTCGACTTCTGAGCTTCATATCGAGAAGTGACAGAAGAGAAAGTTGTTCATCTCCACGCTGCGGTGCTAGTGAGCAAACTTTTAAAGCGACGTCGCAAACTTAAATTTTACCGGAGTTAATCGTCGTGTCGTAATCGCTTGTTAAAACTACTGTTAACGTAAGGGTTCCTTCCAAATTTCTAGTTTGCATATAGGACTCTATATGTGTAATGTGGAAGTTGAATTTTAATGTGATTTATGGGTGTATGTGAAAATTGAATTTGGTGGTTTATGTTTGAAAATGTGGAGTTTTGAATTTGGTGATTTATCGAGATTAAATTTGGTGATTAATGTTTGAAAATTTTGGAGATTGAATATGGATGATTTACATTGAATTCAGGGAGAATTAAATTAAATTTGATTATGTGTTCATAAATGATATTATGAATGTTTTATGTGTTTGAGGTATTTTGGGGAAAATGAATTTAGTTCAATTTATGTGCGGATTGAAGTTGGAGATGTGTTTTATGTGTGGATTTGTGAATAATGAATTTAAGGTGATTTAAGTGTGGTTGAGGAAATTGTTTTGATGTGTTTGAGGGGTGCTATGTGAAAATTATTTTGGTGTAAAATTATGTTTGAAATTGTGAAAATTAATGGGTGAATTATGGTTGAAATATATGGAGTTGTAATATGGGTGATTTGCGGATTAAATTTGATGGGAATTGAGAAAAATGAAATTGATGGGTGAATTGTTGAATTAAATTTGAAGTGGTTAATGGGTGAATTTGTATAGATTAATTTGGATGTGATTATGTACTCATAATTGATATTATGAATGATTGTGGTGTGATTATGTGTGATGTTGTGATGATTAAGTTTTGATGTGATTATGTGTTTAAAACTGCTATATGTATGTTTAAGGTGCGTTGAGATGCGATTAAGTGGTGACCGCGATGGGCCACGATGTTAAGTGGTGACCACAATGGGCCACTGGATGGTTCCATGAGTGGAGTGGTTCATATTATCCTTACGAGGATTTAACTATTGTGTTTATCTGTGAGAGACTGCACTGGTGTTTCTCCGTGAGAGACTACACCCTAGTAAATTGTGTTTGTCAGTGAGACACTGCACTGGTGTTTGTCTGTGAAAGACTACACCCTAATATATTATGTTTGTCCGTGAGAGACTGCACTGGTGTTTGTCCATGAGATATTACACTGTAGTAAATTGTGTTTGTCCGTGAGAGACTACATCGTAGTAAATTGTGTTTGTCTGTGAGAGACTACACCATAAAAAATTGTGTTTGTCTGTGAGAAGCTGCACTGGTGTTTGTTCGTGAGAGACTACACCCTAGTAAATTGTGTTTGTCCGTGAGAGGTTGCATTGGTGTTTGTCCGTGAGAGACTACACCCTAATAAATCATATTTTTCCGTGAGAGACTGCACTGGTGTTTTTCTGTGAGAGACTATACCCTAGAAAATTGTGGTTGTCCGTGAGAGTACTGTACTCGTGTTTGTCCATGAGAGATTGCACTCGTGTTCGTTTGTGAAGAACTGTACGTTTAGGATTTACACCTTTCGTGGAGGGTTTTTGTTTGGAATTGAGGTGTGAGACCTGTGATAGGCTACACTTTAATAAATTGTGCGGGCTTGTGATAGGCGGCACCTTTGTAATTAGTACTGGTATGTGAGAGACTTACAATTACTATTTACGCCTCTCGAGGAGAGCTTTAGTTTGGAATTTCCAGAGTCATGCATTTTGACATATGCGCATTGAATTAAGGTGCTTGTCACGTGAGTCATGTTTCATATACTGTGATAATTGTATATGTATGCTTAGTTGTTGTTGTGATTGTGTTGTAACTGGTAAGTGTGATTGTTTGGATTTGTGTGTAAGTGTGGAATGATTTCGAACCGTTTATGAAACTGAATTCTGCACTTTTCTGTTGTTGTATTCGAATACAAGGAGGTTGTATTTGAATACAGTTGTGCTGTTTTCGCTACTGATTTATCCTATCTCGTATTCGAATACAATTGTGCTGATTTTGCTACTAACTTATGAATTAGCACTGTATTGAATACAAGGATGCTGTATTCGAATACGACAGTGCAGTTTTGTTAAAAACTTCATTTTTCAACTTTGATTTTGCATGTTTGGCATATGAAACCCTTTCAAAGAGTATGTTAAGTTGAAAGGTTATTTTGTGCATTTAAAATTTAAATGCTATGTGATATTTTTTTAATTTCGGTTGGTGACCTTTACAATTATTGTGGAAATATGGGCTTTGCCCTCATATGAGAACCAGGATAATCCTACCGGTTAGTACCCTGGAGATGGGAATGTAGTTTGTCATACCTGACTGATGCCGTGTCAGAAGGATCTTGTGAAGCGCGTATAGATCATTCGGGTGGTATAGTTTTTTTTAGCATGATCAGATTAAATGGTTGTATTGGGGCTAGTTGTCTTTCTTTTATGGATGTATTTATTTCAATTTGGAAGACTGTACCTATACCTCATATTGTCATCTTGACTTTTATTTTGATGGGTCCTTGTACCACTTTTTGATGCGACGTGGGGCAATGCTTTTGTACAGGTGTCTACCGATAATACCCCTGGGATATGAGCTATGTCTGATAGGTCTCATAGCCCCTGTGTATTTTTGCTGTTTAAATGCTTTGGGTTTGTGTTTCAAAAACTATTTTTGCTACTTGTAAATATTTGTTGACTTTTGTCGTTATGTTACAACTTAAATATTTTATCCAAAAGTATTTCTTTCTTTCTTTCTTTCTTTGTTTTATGAATTAGTTTATAAAAAAATACACTCGCGCTGTTAAAAATCGGGTGTTACAATTTTTCTGCCATTTACATTTTTCCATACACTAATCCTAATATATAAAGTAATCCACTAAGTCTCCAAAAACCAAAAAATTTCTAAACACCTAATTCACCCTCCCCCTCTTAGGTGTTTCTCTGTACTAACAAAATCCATATCAATGAATTGAAGTCCATCAATTATTAAACACTCTGTAGTATTTTAAGTTTATTTTAAACACATATCAATGAATTGAAGTCCATCAATTATTAAATCCATATCACTCCCTCTTAGATGCGCCTTTGTACTAACAGATAATTAATTTTATTAGTTTTGTTTGAAAATTTTGATGAATTTTTGTAAAAAAAAAAAGGATAACATTGTTAACATTTTAAAATATAAAAGATCAAATTGTTTACTTAAAATTAAATAAATGACCAAATTGGAAAAAAAAAAAAAATAAAGGACTGAAGTGTTATTTGAAATTAAGTTAAGGGACTGTATGAGCAATTATGCCTAATTTTTAGTAGTAGTTTTGCTTTCTCTGCGGATCAATTTGTGATATTCATTTTTGTGGAGGTGCTTTGTTAGTATTTGGTTTCCACCATTGGGTGATGATTTTGGTTCCCTAGTGTCAGTAGGAAGTATTTGATTGTACTCATTATTTGGTATAATGAATTATATCTTTGGTCTAGATAACTCATGATTTTTACCCTTTGAGGGATTTTCCAAGTTTGAATTTAAAGTGCCCAATTTATAGTTTTTTCTCCTTTATTGTTATTATCATTGATATTAACTTTGGGTTGGTAGTTTTTTGTGTTTAGGTTCCTCAAGAAATAATTTATTTAACAAACTTTTGTTGTGCGCTCGAATTCCAACAACTGACATCATAGCTTCGATTCTCTTGTAGTAATATTTTGTGATGAATTATGGAAGTCAATACAACTGGTATGGTGGCCTAGAATGGGTCAAATTATGTTTTCTAGAAAAGTAAGATGGAGGATCTGCTTTTTTGTGAAGAATTTTCACCAACCTTTGTTCGATATAGCGTAGCCAAATAATAAGACTATTAATCAACAAACTTTACTACATATACTGGTGTGTTGATACATCGGGTAGTGAGTTGATGACAATGATTTAAACCACATTAGTGGGGTGAAAGATGCTAAATCCTTGTGGGACAAGCTTGAGCAACCCTATGCGAAGGAACTAGGTAATAACAAGATGTATTTGATAAAGAAGATGTTGACTTTGAAACTTCAAGAAAGGACTCCGTTGGATAATCATTTGAACACTTTCCAAGAAATTATGAATCAATTTTCTACTATGAGTATTAAATTTGATGATGAAATTCACGTGTTATTTCATCTCGGTTATATGCTGACTCGTCAAAAGCTTTCAAAATGTCATTGTCTAATTTTGTTTTGAATGGTGTTTTCTCAATGGACCTTGTCAACATAATTGTTTTGAATGACGAGATAAGAATAAATTCTTATGATTCTTCTTCACAATCAAATGTGTTGCTTACCGAATCAAGGGGAGAAGTAATAATCGATGTTCAAGAAATAGAAACCAAAGCAAAAGCAGTAATAATATAGTTGGATAATCAATAGTGGTACTTTAGTACATGTCACTTTCCAAAGATATATTTTCGACTCTTATATTCAAGGTGAATTTGGTGATGTGAAGCTTACTCATGAAAGTATGTTGCCATTGGAGATGTTGATTTGGAAATGACTAATGGTACCAAGTTAACTCTAAAGGATGTGATGTTTCACACATTAGTTTGAATTTACTTTCATTGGTTAAACTATGTGATGAATGTTATGATTCTTTGTTCTTGTGGTACACTTGAAAACATACCAAGGGTTCTACGGTGTTGCTAGAGGTACAAAGTGTTATACCCTTTATGTGACACATGAAAATTCATGAAGTTGAATAGCTTGAAAGATTTAAGCTATGGCATCAAAGGTCATGTCATATGAGTGAGAAATACATGGTTGAGATGTGTTATCTGTAGGGGTGGGAGTAAGCCAGGATAGAATAAGCTTTGAAAGACATGAGTCTGACCTACGATTAATTTTTTTTTGTCTGAGCTTGACCGACGACCTATCATAAGCTTTTTTTTTTTAAAAAAGCATAACCTTGCTTGAAAGCTTATTTAAAACTCTATTTCACATTAAAACATTGAAATAGTATATTTTATATTTTTTTTAAATAGGTTAAACTAGGCCTTTATATATAACCAAATCTAAAAAAATTATAACTTGCAAGTACGCAACAACCTTCCAAAAAATTAAAGAAACAAAATGAACTCATAATTAGTAAATTTAAAATAAAAAATACTAATATTATTAATAAATAATAATAAAAAATAACAATGTTAATAAATAATAATAAAATACACACACACATATATATTTTGACCGACCTAATAGGTTTTTTTCTATATGTATGATCTTTTTAAATAAACCGACTTTAAAAAAGCCTGAGTCTGACATGAGAAATTTCATACTTGAAGAGATGTGATAAGTGAAGGTGCAAACATGAGAAGGGGGGTTGAATTGTGTTTGCCAAAGTTGACAAATTTTTGATAATTTATAAATAAATAAAAACAGTAGTTTGGTTTTGGTGACTTCCTTGGAGTAAAAGTAATCAGATTTAGAAGCAGCAAACATTGAAAGCATATATAATTTGACACTTAGATATATCCTGGCTCACCACTAACTTGACTTTATCCCATCCACTCATTTAGAAAGCTTTAATCTACTTATTCCAATACTTTGGATTATAGAGCACCTGACCCTCCAAGTTAGTCTTCCTAAATAGCCAGACAACCCCATACTTTTGAGAAACTAACCACCTTGACCCTACAAGCCAAGTCTTCTCCTAACAACTTGACAACCCCATATTGAAAAAGAAACTAAACCACTATCAGGTTGGATACAAAAGATTGAAAATTGAGTAGTTGCTTCTAAAAAATTAATGATAATAATAACTCTCACACTAAAGAACACTAAAAAAATATTTCTAACTCAAACACACAAGGTGGTTAGTTCCTCAAAAGTTTGGTGTTGTCATGCTATTTGGGAAGACTGTCTTAGAGGGTCAAGTGCTTTGTAATTCAAGGTATTTGAATTAATGGATTAAAGCCTTCTAAATGAAGGAACCAAATATAGCCAAGTAAGTGGTGAAGCAGGATAAAGCTAGATGTCAAATCATTTATACTTTCGTTGTTTGCTACTTCTGAATATGGTTGCTTCTTATCTAAGTAATTCATTAAAATCAACCAACCTTCATCAAATTAGCAAAAAGTTATCAACTTTAGCAAACACAATTCAACCCCCTTCTCGTGTTTGCACCTTTGGAATATTTCCTCTGGTGTTTCCCTTTCTCCATATTTGAACATTCTGACTTGATATGTCTAGGTTAATTGCATCCATAGAAGATGATGTTTTTCTTGTCATATTTATCATCATTCCCTCTATTGTATTGCTTGGAATATCTTTGGAGAAATTTCTTCTTTTTGTTGTGCCACATGTTTTGAATTTTTCGTGATATGAAAGCAATCTTCTCTTCCTTTGAGTTCAAATTCTGATAATTTGAATCACTATCCTTTGACTATGATGTTTCCTTTATAACCTTCTTCTACTTGGATTTCAAGACAAGAGTCTTGTTCTTCTTCTTGGGCTCATCTTCTTTAAGGTCAATTTCATGTGATCCGTGATAATTGATTAATTCTTCCATCTTTAGAGTATTCAGATCCTTTTTTTTCTTCCTAAATGGCAGTGATCTTAGGTCTTGACTTGAGTGTCAGACTCCTAAGAATTTTCGTCACATGATTAGTAGTAGTATAACTCTTCTCATGTACTTTTAATCCTGAGACCAGGGTCTCGAATCTGGAAAAAATTGTTTCAATGTCTTCATCTTCTTCCATCTTGAACAAATCATACTTTTTGACTATGAGGTTGGCCTTTGCTTCTTGAACTTGCTTGCTATCTTCATTGGTCAGAATCATACTATCATAAATATTCTTTGATGTCTCCTTGTTGGTGCACTTATCAAACTCCTTGAAGGTGATTGTATTTATCATGAATGTTCTAGACTTATGCATCTTGTACATTTTCTTATGATTAACATTCATCTTCTTTCTTGGACTTTCGATACCATCAGTATTCTTCGGTGCAATATAACCATCTTCCACCAAGTCCCAAGGTTCAGAGGTCTTGTGAAATATAGAAACTTCTCAACCTATATTTCCAATACTCAAAACTTTCTCCATCAAACAAAGGTGTTTTGTTGATGTTTCCTCCAACAGCTTCTTCACTGAATCCATACATATTGAACTCTTGGATCTTTTCTCAAACACAATAAAGTGCTTAGTCTTGAGACCGAGCTCTGATGCGAATTAAAGGTGCAAACACGAGAAGGGTGGTTGAATTATGTTGATGTCAATTTAGTCATTGTTTAATTATAAATTGTATTTTGTTCATATTGCGTTTGTAAATTCTTCAAATTGTTTCTATTTATATTTTATCGTAGATAAATCTTGATTAAATCTTCTTCAGATCTTCATCAAATCTTCTTCAAATCTTATTCAAATCTTCTACAAATCTTAATCATATATTTTTTCATACTTTTTGAATTCGAATATATCGGTCTCATAAAATACTCTTGTTATCATAAAAACTCTAAGTATAAAATAAGTTTGGTTCCAACAACAACTATTTTGTTTAAAAGAAGAACAAAGTTTGTTTTCAGAGTCACTAATCTAGAAGACCAGAAATTCTTGATTTGGTGTATTCTCATCTATGTAGTCCTTTGAAGACAATGAGCTTGGGGACATTTTGAATTTTATGAAGTTTATCGATGACCATCAGAGAAAGACTTGGTTTACACTTTGAAGAGTAAAGATGTTTTTTGAGAATGTTTAAGAAATTTAAGGACATTGTTGAGCGTGAAATAGGGAAATAGTTGAAGTGCATAAACATTGATAATGGAGGTAAATATTTAATATTTTTTTTTGCTTATTATAGAGAGATAGATTAGACATCAGAAGTATTCACAGTTGAATGGTGTTATTGCGATGATGAATAAGACATTGAAGCATTGACCATAATTGTGCATGTACAAAAGCTTTTACGATGTGAATCCTTGAAAAATGAAGTACCATACATGATTTGGTTAGGTAAGAATATTTCTCATGATCACCTGCATATTTTTGGATAAAAACATATTTATGCATACCCCTAAAGTAGATGTTAAATATAAGAAATGTGTATTAATTGTTTATGGTCTAGATGGAGGTTGGTATAGGTTTTACGATCGCTTTATGAAGAAATTTTTTAGTAGTTGTGTTGTCGAGTTCACATAAGACCAATGGTTGAAAGGCATTGTAAATGCAAATGTCTATTGTCAATGATGTTGGAGCATATGTATTGGTTGGTGATACAAATGATGAGGATGTTATCATTAAGGAAGATGTTGAGACTTGCACCATGGTAGTCAAAATGACAATAGTTTGCCCCACTTGAGTCGAGAAAGGAAGAATTGTTGGATGGATCCTCCTCAAGTGGGATCCACAACAGTCAAAAGAAAAGAAAGAATAAAAAAAGATATTTGTGTGATGGGCTTAGCCCATATGTTTTGGTAAATAAAAGGGAATTAATAACTATTTTCAATTTGGCCAAACATAGTTGTAGTCGTAAAATAATGCATAAGAAAAAGGTGCGTCAGCGTATGTAGTAGAGCTACAATATATAGAGAAGAGGATTTTGGGTACCAATGATGGATAATGGTTCGGAAAATTTTATTTGTTTCGACTAAATTTTTTGTATGTTATTCCTTCTACTGTGTTCGATATTAATTTTAGTTAGTAGTTTTTCTTAATATGTGAGTCAGTTTGTCATATCCACTTTTGCAAAGGTTATTTGTTGGTGTTTGGTTTCCCCTATTGGTTGCGATTTTGGTTCTGTAATGTCATTAGGAATACTTTGATTGTACTCATTATTTGATATAGCGAAATTATTTCTTTGGTTTGAATGACTCGTGGTTTTTACCCTTCGAGGAGTTTTCAACATAAAAATTTGAGGCGTTCAGTTTATAGCTTTTTACTTCTATGGTTTTGTGATATGATCTTACTTGTCATGAATCACTCTTAGGATCATTCTACGTTTGAAGCTTATAGATTGAAGCCAAAATCACGTTTTCTTGGAGAACCGATAACTCAAGGTACACAACTCATAATCATGCCATTCCAAAATAAGGTGAATGAAGACGATCTGAAATGCAAATGAGGCTGTTGAATATCTGAAAAAGACTATGTAAAACCCAAGATATGGATGCAGGTTATTGAGCATGGAAATTGATAAAATTTGTGTATCAGGGTTTGATGTAAAGGAGATTGGGAATTATAATTCAGAAAAGTAACCAAAAACAAAATGGTGATACAATCTAATGATTGATAAGCCGAAAAGAACGCCACAAGGATCAACACCCTTGATAAGTTTAAAATAATTCATTCAAGAATTCTAGAGAGCAAAGTCTCAAAAAATAAGATTATGTTCAAAATCTGATTTCCATAAGCTAGGGGTTTGCCATATATAGTGGCACCAACTTACAAATTCTCTAAATTTTGCCCAACCCAAGTCTTTACAATTGGACCCAAATGGAGTAACTAATTCAGTCTACTAATTTTATTGAAACTAATATTAAAATTTGATAACACATACACGAAGTCTTCATTTCGTCAATTTGGATTAATCAATTTACTATCTTAAGCTTCAATTCTTCTTGAGTTGGACTTGCTTCAAATAAGGTGGCTTCAAGTTATTAAGAGCCTCATTTTCCTTCTTTGAACTTGCTCTTTTAATTGGATTTCCAAGAACTTGAATGTCCTCTATACTTCATTTGATGGAATCAAGTTGGTTTTATATTTAGAGTTTTGATGTTAAGAAAAGTAATTTATGAGAACAATACATTTGAGTTCACAAAGTATGAAAGAATATTCTTGTTTTTTAAAACAATCTAAAATAAGATTTGATTTAGATTTATAATTGAAGAAATTCTTTGAGCAAGTTGAAAAGAACATATGGTCAAGATTTGAAGAAGATATAACCAATATTTATCTAAAAGAAGATATGAATTATTTACAAGAAAATTTGATCAAGATTTATCACAAGAAGATATGAATTATTTACAAGAAGATTTTGTCAAGATTTATCTACAAAAAGATATATATTATTTATAATAAGATTTGATCTAGATTTATCACAAGATGATATAAATTATTTATAAGAAGATTTGATCAAGATTTATCTACAAGAAGATAAGAATTATTTACAAGAAGATTTGATCAACATTTATCTACAAGAAGATTTGAATTATTTACAAGAATATATGATCAATAATTATTTACAAGAAGAAACACTCACAATAAGATACATTTATCATTTGTAAGGATATGATTCAGAGTTTGACAAAGGATAAAATATTGAATTAGAGTTAGTCATATTTCTACTTTTGAAAGTTCAAAAATTGGTCCAACACCATGTTCCTGCCTACATCAAGCAAACAATAGGAAATAAGTTTCATCTGAAGAATTTGAGAAAGCAATCTTATCAAAATATGATAAATATCAATATGAAGAACTTACAAACTCAATCTAAACAAAATACAAATATAATCAATCTGAAGAATTTCAAACTCAATCTGAACAAAATATAAACATATTTAATCTAGAAGAATTGCTCTGATTGGATTCAAAAATAAAGAATTGGCTAAAGAACATATTATCAAAAATCACGCTTAAAATTATTTTTGAATAAGATCATTGTTTACCAAGCTAGGAATGAAGATGCAATTCAAAATTAAACAAGAAGAAGAAGAAGATACTCAAGGCTAAAGAAAAAGATCATCAAAAAAATCAGAAAAGAGTAGAAGAACTCAAGCTCAAAATTTTTAAAATTCATCTAGAGTTCCAAGAGAGAAACACTTGTTCTTATGGGAAATATTTTCTGAGCGATTTTCTTTGAGTGTGATAGTTATTGTTATAATAAGCTTGTTAAAAGCAACTACTCAAGTTCCAAATCTTTGTATTCAAACCCGATAGTGGTGTTAGTGTGTCTGCAACAATATGAGGTTTTCAAATTGTGTGGAGAAGACTTGGGTGGTAGATTTAAGGTGAGTCTGTGTGTTCCTCAAAAGTCTAGGGCTATCAGGCTGTTTGAGAAGACTGAGTTGGAAGGTCAGGTGCTTTGTAATTCAAGTTGTTGAATCAGTGGATTGAATCCTTTTGAATGTTGACTTCTTTTTGAGCTTGCAACTTGACCACTTTCCTTGTTCTTTGTCTTCATAAAAAAGATAAGTATTTTACATTCTCCCCCTTTTCGATAATGAAAAAACCTTGTTGTTGTTGAGACTTCAAAGCGTTTGATCGTTTTAATTTTTCTCCCGTAATACATGTTTACTCCCCCTTTGAGCTTGAGTTCATGCCATCATGTTTTGAAAATTTGAAGACTTACAAATTCTTTAATAACAATAACATGCCAATTTTCTCCCCCTTTTGACATGATAAAAAAGAAGAAAAATAATAGAAAAAATTTCAAGCGTACGAAAGATAAATAGGGAATAAAGACATCACACAAGGTAGGGAATAAAAATATCACATAATTGAAATGTAAACATGTTCAAGTTTGACATCAAGATGCAAAACCATTGTCATAAAGTTACAACCAAAACAACATAAAGCATTTAAAAGCAAAGAAACTATAGGAAATTCAATTTCAACAGCGAGCTACATATCATCATACGATGGGAGGTGAAGGTGGTCAATTTTGACGGATAGGCCATTGAGTTCATGCAACAAAGTTTCATGATTTTGGGAAATAGTGGTCTCTATGGTTTGAAAGTGGTTGCTGATGGAAGTGTCCATATTCTAAAGCTGTGTAGTGATGAATGTTTGCAAAGAGTTGAGTTTGTCCATGACCATGCGGTATGAAACATGATCATCATCATATGTCGTTTCTTCAGCGTCGTCGTCATCTTGGACAACAGTAAATGTTTGGCCAAGATTGCCTTTATGGACATAGGACTGAAGCTGTTCGTTCCACACTATCTTCATACTCAAAAGCACGTTCAAATTGAGCAAATTGTCTTTGGACGGTTTATACGTAACTTCTCCTGAAAAATTCGCTTTAAAATGATCCAAGATTTTGGTAACCTCTTTTGCATAAGGTAAACCAATAGCATCCTTGGAAGCAAATAGGACATAGCAAGCAAAGTAAGACCAGTTGAGATCAGATCCTTCTAGCATGAAAATAATGCACTACCTTAGGAACCAGAATGTAGCTTAGAAAATAATGCAATAGCCTATTCTCAATGGTCAGATTTCCAACTCCATATCGTTGCCTAGAAAATTCAAAACCAACTTGTGCCCGTTTATGTTTCATGGTGTTTTTGTCAAACCAACACAATGAAACATATGCATCATATCTAGTAATGTTTTCCTATTCATGCAAATTGTCAGGCCTAAGTTTCTGACCCTCAAATGGTAGCTGCAATATTTCTCCAACGGTTTGAGTTTCTAACTCAATGTGTTTGCTTTTGACTTGAGACACCAACTTAGTACATTCCTTTTTAAGATTGTAGTAAAATACCCCAACTAAATCAAGATAGATGGGGTTGTTATAACCAATGAAAGCTTTTAAATGTTGGACCTTAAGTAACTCAGGAAACTTAAAGACTGAGAAAGAGTCAAGAGTACTATAATTAGGAGTGATCAACTTTTTGTCTAAGTAGTAGGTTTGAATCTGTCGATTTCTTCCGATGAGTGAAGTAATCGAGATAAGTCTGCCACATTATCATTTCTAGCTCTCCTTTTTGAAGGATCCACTACAACATGCTTTTTTTTGGAACCTCTTTTCCGAGCATCCATGGTGAAAGTTGAAGAAGTGAAGGTTTTCAGATTTGGGGGAAAATGGGGATTTTGGGTTTGGAAAATTTGAATTTGAAGTATCACTTATTAGTTTGGAGTGATCTTCGATGCAATGTATGATTGTATAGTGATTGGGTAATTGTTGCATGTAAGATTGGATGCGAGTTTTGGAGAATTGGAAGTGGATGATGAACTATATTCGGCTACTGAAAGGTAAGCAAATTACCTAAAATGTGGTAAAAACCTATATATAGGGAAAATTGTAAATCTGTATTCGACTACACACTAGTTGTATTCGAATATACGATTTTATAGAAATGTGTATTCGAATACGATATCAAAAAATTTATTTTTAAGCTGAATTTTCACTAAAAGACAATATTTAGAGCACCTATTCATATTTAAAAAAAAAACATATATACATCAAAGAATTAATTTATCAAGTGAATATTTTTATTTTGAAGAGAAGTGACATACAAAGTACAATTTCCTTGCATTAGAGATCATTTTTATTTAAAATGCCAAATTATCTTTGTATCTTATAGAATGAGTCTTTAGACAATGGCTTTGTGAAGATATCTACTTTCCAAAGCCCAAAATTTTACCCTTGTTGTTATATCCATAGATCACATAGCCTTTTGATTCAAGAGTTAGAGTTGAAAATTTTATTTTGCCACCAGTAATGTGTTTTAAACATCCACTATCCAAGTACAACATATTAGAGGTACTTTGTATGCATTCCTATAAAACAAGATAATAATTTGTTAAGTACCCAAAATGCTTTGGGTCCTTGAGGATTAATACCTTTCTTGACCCACACATAATGCCCATTTAGATCACCAAAATTCCTAAGATTACAAGCATTATGTGTGTGGCCATTTAGACCACAATAAAAGCATGTAGGAGTAGATTTTCTTCTATATGTAGGTATATGAGATTCCTTTTGAACATAATTTTTCTTAGAATAATGATGATCATTTTGCACAACTATAACTTTCCCTTTGTTGGATTGGTCACTTGCCTAAACAAAGATAGTTTTACTAATACTTGGTTTATCGAACTTTGAATAACCAAAACCACTCTTGTCATTGGAATATCTTTGCATATTAAGAATATTATCCAATCCAACTTGTCCCTTTTCATATCTTTCAATGACTCTATTTAGTTGGACAATTTTAAACGAAAGAGAATCATACTTATTGCATGTAAAATTCTGTTTTAATTTTTCAAAATCTTTTTCTATAGTGTCAATTTTCTATTTAAGAGATGAAATTTGTTTCTTTTAAATTGACACTATTTTGTATAGAATTTTTCATTCTATAAGTAATTCTTTTATTGCTTCTTGAGCATCATTATAATCAATAGGTATTTCATTATTAGCATCATTATTATGAGAAGAATCTTTGTTATTAACCTCTTCTTCTTTATCGAGTTGGTGTGATGCCATCAAAGCAATATTTGTACATTCGTCACTTTCTAAATCTGAGGATGAAATAACTTCATTGTCCTCCCATGCTATATAGGCCTTTTTGAACTCTTTCTTCTTGATAGCACTTTTGTTGAAAATATTTAGACACTCCACTTTTATGTGTCCTTGCTTGCCACACTCAAAACAAGTGAAGTTTTGCAATGAGACACACGAAATAATTCATTCATTCCAAGTACCGATTATAGCATGTTTTTGTCCTTTTTATTATCAAACTTTCCATTTGTCATCATCAATCCATGAGGCTTTTATTTTTGTTTATTTTTTATTGTCGATAACTGTTTTTGGAACATATGGACCGTTTTCTACTGCATCCCAAATATCATCTCTTTGTGCCTCAAGATATGTCGGCATGCATATCTTTTAGAATTCAC
This sequence comes from Cicer judaicum, assembly GCA_037974835.1. Taxonomy (NCBI): domain Eukaryota; kingdom Viridiplantae; phylum Streptophyta; class Magnoliopsida; order Fabales; family Fabaceae; genus Cicer; species Cicer judaicum. The sequence continues at coordinate 5,895,800 of JBBPBS010000417.1, forward strand.
AGTGCTCTCCAACAAAGCAAGTTGGTTTATTGTTGCTACCATCATCTCTAAAAATTGGTTGTGCGGAAGCCATGAATAAGGATCGAGGAGAAAATTACCAGAACTTGCTTTGATGCCAATTGTTAGTACAAAGGTGCACCTAACAGGCGAGGTGAATTAGGTGTATATAAATTTTATAGTTTTTAGAGACTTAGTGGATTATTTTTCAATTTATGATTGATGTATGGAAAAATGTAAATGGCAGAAAAATAATGAACACATCAGTTTATCTTGGTTCCCCTTATAACCAAGGGTACATCTAATCCTCTTGTACACCACACGAGATTTTCCATTATTTGTTAGAATAAGTACAAGTCTAACCCTAAGACTTTTCTTACAAACTTCTAACAATCACCCTAAAATAGCACATCACTATCTTAGTTTATAGCACTTAAAGAAAGTACACCACTTTCCTCAATTTACACAATAGCTTGAATAGTTTTACAATAATGACTTTGACAAAGATCAAGAGTGTATAACAATTGAATAAAATGATAACAGACTAATATAATTTCAAGTACAATAGAGAATCTTTCTCAATGACATGACAATGTAAAATTTATACTTGAAATTTGAAAGTAAGACTTTGAATAAATCAAAACATTTCAAAATGTATGTTTAAACTTGTTCTAAGATTGATGTAGAAATTGTTGAAAAGGTTGATTCATTAAATCTGAAGCTATAAAGTATTTATACTCCTTATACACCACTTCAGATTAGTGGCAATCGTTCCTAGAGGTTTGATGAACATGGGCAATGATCCAAGTTGAATTGGAACTGAAAAATTGCATTGTTTCGCAGTTGTATTCGGTTACAATGGTAGTGTAGTCGAATACACCTCTGTAATATTCAGTTGTTATGCAAATTTTAAATCTTGTATTCGAATACAAATTCTTGTAGTCGAATACAGATGAGTGAATTTTGCAACTAACTTGGTTTTGTATTTGGCTACTCCATGTTGTAGTTGAATACAAATGTATAGGTTTAGCTATTAACTTAGCATTTGTATTCGGCTACACCATCTCGTAGTCGAATACAAAAGTGCAGTTTTAGCTACTGACTTAGAAATTGTATTCGAACACACCATCTCGAAGTCGAATGCAGATATTCAGTTTTAGCTACTGACTTGAGTCTATATTCGGCTACAACATGTTGTAGTCGAATACAACATTGATTTTTGTCAAAAACTTGATTTTCAAATATTGTTCATGCATTTTGACACTTTGAAAATTTCTTTGATGCATATGCTTAAATGGAAAGTTCTCATGTGAATTTGAAATATAAGAATATTAGATTGCATCATGTACTTTTACATTATAATACTTCTAGCATATTGACCATAGTTGACTTTGATTGTTGACTTCTTTTTGAGCTTGCAACTTGATCACTTTCCTTGGTCTTTGTCTTCATAAAAAACATTAGTATTTTATAGATATGTTAACCGTTAGGAAATTTTGTATTTCCCAATCTTATCTGAGCAATTCTTTTAAAAATATATTATGCGTATTTGTTCAAATTACGTTTGTAAATTGATTCACTAGAGTCTTCCTTCATACGCTTGATTTGATTTGGGCGGCAACAAAGTCGGGCTTATTCTTGGATCTTCAGAAGTAAGGATATGACTAAGTCCAGTCTAGTATATTATTTCAATCTATCAGAGCCTATAACCTTCCATCAAAGTTGTTGACTATTTTTCATCAAAATCATTGACTTTTATTCTTCATAGTCATTTACTTGATTGATGGAATCAAATGCTATGATGCTTGAACAACTAGAGTCATTTTGGAACTGGTGGAACCAAGTTATTTTGAATGAGTGAAAAGGTGGTACTTATCCCCCAGGTATTTGGTTCGATTCCCACGGAAGGCAAAAACTCGCTATTTCCTATGGAGAGGCAATCAATTGGTAGTGGGAATGTGTGAACAGTGGTCTTGATTTAGTGGATTAAAGCCTTCTGAATGAGGGGACTGGATGTAGCCAAGTTAGTGGTGAGCCAGAATAAATCTATGTGTCAATTGTTTTATGCTTTCATTGTTTGCAACCTCTGAATCTGATTGCTTCTTATCCAAGTTATTCATAAAAACGAACTAGCCTTCATCAAATTAGCAAAAAGTTATCAACTTTGTTAAAAATTATTCAACCCCCTCTTCTCGTGGTTGCACCTTAAGGAACCAAGTTGGTTTTATACTTACATTTTTGAGGTTAACAAAATTAGTATGAAAGAAGATTCATTTTTTTTAAGACAATCTAAAATAAGATTTGGTTCATATTTATAATTAAAGAAAATCTTGGATCAAATTGAAAACAAGATATGGTCAAGATTTGAAGAAAATATGATCAACATCTTATCAACAAGAAGATATGAATTAATAACAAGAAGATTTGATCAAGATTTATCCACAAGAAGAAATGAATTAATTACAAGAAGATTTGATCAAGATTTATCTACAAGAATATATGAATTATTTACAAGAAAAGTTAATCACAAGAAAAGTTAATCAGAATTTACAAGAACATGCATCAAGATTTATCACAAGAAGATATGAATTATTTCCATGAAGAATTGATCACAATTTATGTACAAGAATATGTGAATTATTTACAAGAAGCAAGCAATAGGAAGGAAGTTTCATCTGAAGAATTTGCAAAAGCAATTTTAAGAAAATATGAGCAGTATCAATCTGAAGAACATATAAACTCAATCTCAACAACATACAAATAGAATCAATCTAAAGAATTTTAAACTTGATTTGAACAAAATAAAAATAGAATCAATATAGAAGAACTGCACAGGTTGGATTTAGAAATAAACAATTGACTCAAAACATATTTCAAAAAACATGTTGTTTAGAATTATTTTTGAATAAGATCTTGGAATAAAGATACAATTCAAAATTAAACAAAAACTAAATTGAATCCCTAATTTTATCTATAAATAGATCCTCAAGGCTTAAGAAGAAGATCATTGAAAAATCATAAAAGAGTAGAAGAACTCAAGCTTTAAATTCCAATTTCATCTTAGATTTCAAAGAGGGAAACACTTGTTCGAATGAGAAATATTTTCTAAGCCTTTTTCTTATAGTGTGATAGTCATGTTATAATCAACTTGTTAAAATAAACTACTCAAGGTGTGTGTTCCTGATGGGAATGAAATCTCTCACAACTTATGTTCTCCTAGACCACCCCAACAAAATGGATTTGTAGAAAGAAAGAATATATCACTCTAGGAAATGGCTAGAACCATGTTAAATAAAATGAATGTTGCAAAACTGTTTTGAGCTGAAGCAATTAACATTGCATATTATATTCAAAATAGAGTCTTAATTAGGTCTATATTGAATAACACACCATATGAACTATGGAAAGATAAAAGGCCTAACATCTCATACTTTAAATAATTTGGTTGTACTTGTTATATGTTGAACAATGATAACCTTAGTAAATTTGATTTTAGATCTCAAACACGTACGTTCATTGGATACCCTGAAAGATCTAAGGCTTATAGAGTGTTTAATAGAGAAACTCGGATTGTGGAAGAATCCATACATGTTAAATTTGATAACAAACTACTTGAACTTGAAAATTCAAAGCAAGATGATAATAATGCATATTTATGGGAACCAGAAGAAGTAGATGCAAACAAATTAGAAAAACCTAAAAAATCAAGATTACAAGAAAATCAGAAAAATATGACAAAACTTTAGAGGATGGATATGATCAAGTCAAAAACAGTCAAGATAAGTCAGAAGGAAGATCTGGATGGAAGTAAAAGTCATCTCATCTTGAAAATCTAATCAGTGGAAGTGCAAGTGATCCTATGAGGGCCATATCATCACTAAATGATATCCTTTTGTTTGGTTTACTCTCTTCAATTGAGCCTACCTCGGTTGATGAGGAATTGGCAAATGATGGAGGGGTTCTTGCAATACAAGAAGTGTTAAATGAATTTAAGATGAATTATGTTTGGGATCTAGTACGTAGACCAAAGAAGAATATTATTATAACCAAATGGGTTTTTAGAAACAAGCTAAATGAAAAGGGTGAAGTGATCATAAACAATACAAGACTTGTCGCACAAGGCTCTAGTGACCATTTGCACAAGACTTATCGCACAAGGCTCTAGACGACGTTGATTACACTAAGACATTTGCTCTAGTGGCCATGTTAGAAGCTATTCGTATCCTAGAAATATGCAATTGCCACTAGTGCTATTTCTATCAAGTTTATCTCCAACATAATTAGAATCCCAATATCCACTTAGTTTATACTTAAGAGATTTCTTGTAGAACAAGGTAAGGTTGGTAGTGCTTTTTAGGTATCTAAGGATTCTCTTAACACTATTTAAATGTGATTCCATATGGCCAACTTGAAATCTTGCACATATACAAACACTAAATATGATGTCAGGTTTGGAACCAATAAGGTAAAGTAGGAATTCCTATCATTCCTCTATAGGTTTTTTTGGTCTACTTTTTTGCCTGAATCATTTTTTTAAGTGAACAAGTAGGGTGCATTGGTGTAGCCATAGGTTTTCAATCACTCATCTTAAACTTCTTGAGAAACTCTTTTGTATATTTATTTTGATGAATATATATAACTTTTTGACTTTGCTGAATCTGTATGCCTTCGAAGAACTTAAATTCTCCAATCATACTCATTTGAAATTCAAGCTACATCAATTTGAATAATAAGAATTTCATCTCCTATTAATTTTCTATAGTGTGTATTATCTACTTGTCCTCTTTCAAAGTTATTTTTAAGCAAGAACGTACCAAGTTTATCATATCACACCCTAAGTGATTGTTTTAGATCATAGAGAGATTTCCTAAGTTTAAAAGAATGATTTGGAAATTAAGAACTTTCAAAACTTGGGGGTTGTTTTGTAAACTACATGTTTTTGATAAAGACAAAGATCAACAATTATGATCAAAGCAACAAACTCAAAAAGAAGTTCAAATATCTTCATTAATAAGTTTTAAATCCAAACATATTAGATGTTTAAATGTAAAGGTAAATGATACAACCAATACCTCAAATACATTAGAACCATTCATAATAAATATGCATATAAAGTATTTTCAAAAGTCAAAATTACATTAACAAAGTCTTAAAACTAATATTTTTGACAAAATATAAATGTGTATTCTAATACACTGTATTCGAATACAGATGCTAAATCAGAAGCTAAAGTCTCACATTTGTATTCGACTACGACCATCTATAGTCGATTACAAAGCAAGTTAGTAGCTAAATCTTTGCATCTGTATTCGACTATGACCTTCTATAGTCGAATACAAAGCAAGTAAGTGGCAAATTTCATGAATCTGTATTCGACTACATGAAGGATGTATTCGAATACAAGGGGCAAATTTTGAATAAATCTGAACATTACAAAGAGGTGTATTCGAATACACACATCATGTATTCGCATACAACTGGAAGCAATATAATTTTTCAGATTTGAAATGGCTCCAGATCATTGTATTTGTTCATCAAACCTCTTGGATCATTGGCCACGAATCTGAAGAGATGTTTATGGAGTATAAATACACCATAACTTCATATCAAACACTACACAATCCTTGAATCAATACCTTGAATAACTTTGAACGAAATTCTGATTTTTTTACAAAGTACTTGTATTTCATTTTCATATCATTCAGAAAGGTTCTCAAAGTACTTGAAGTATTATTGGATTAAAATCATTATACCTCTCCTTTATCCTTATTCCAAATCATATTGTATCACTTATAAAAGAAAGTAGTACTTTCTTAAAGTACCTTAATATAAGATAACGGTGTGCTATCTTAGAAGTGTTGTTAGAAGTTTGTAGCAGAAATCCCAGGGTGGGAGTTGTACATTTTCTGACCATAAGTGGATTAATCTCTTATGGTGTGCAAGAGGACTGAATGTACCATTGGTTATAAGAGGAATTAGAATAATTCTATTGTGTACATTTAGTTACTGCATTTACTTATTATTAGCTACTATCTTAAAACAGAAAATTCAACTACCATATCGCTGAAAATAGGAAAATTTCTTAACACCTAATTCACCCCCCCCCCCCCCCCCCTCTTAACATTCATTTGAAATAACGTAATGTTATTATTTGCAACAAAATAAAGTAGGACACAAATAGGTTTTAACCAAACCACTGGAGCCAATGTCTCAGTGTAATCAATGCCCTCTTATTGACGGTAGCCCTATGCAACAAGTCTTGCCTTGTTTCTGACCACTTCACCTTTTTCATTTAGCTTGTTTCATGAAACCCACTTGGTTCCAATAATGTTCTTCTTTGTTCTAGTTACTAGATCCCAAACATCATTCCTCTTAAATTCATTTAACTCTTCTTGCATTACAAGAATCCATCCATCATCTGGCAATGCTTCATCAGAAGAGGTAGGTTCAATTGATGAGAGTAAGACAAACAAAATGGTATCTTTTAGTGATGATTTGATCCTCAAAGGATCACTTGCACTTCCAATGAGATGAGATGAATTGTACTTTCATCCAAATCTTCCTTTTGACTTATCTTGACTATTTCTAACTTGATGAAATTCATCCTCTGAAGATTTGTCATCTTCTGACTTGTTTGCATCTGCTTCCTCTAGTTTTCGTAAACGTGTAGTATCCTCACCTTGGTTTGACTTTTTAAGGTCGAGTTTTTCATATAAATAATATAAATCAGATAATTGAAGAATGAAATGAATATAGCTAGAACAACAGTTTTGCTTCTGGTGGTTTTTAGTTGTTTATGAAAACCAAACTTGTATGCTACTTCTGCTAAAGTGTTCATATTTTGTGGATCTCCTTGTTCCTCTAAATTTTTGAGAACCTGCAATATACTTATCTTGCTTTGATTTTTAAGATCAAGCTTCTTGTTATCACATTAAACATAATATCAAAAAAAACATTTTAATTTAAATAAAGATATATCCTATTTGTCAACAATTTCAATTGCACTCTAAAAACCCTCTTATTTCTCCTTTTCTTGTTTTCAGATTTTGAATTTGCATATTATCTGATTAAAAGGTATGGATGAAGGGATTAGAATTCTCATCCAAGTTTGTAGTCTTGATGAATTTGATTGGAGTGTTCAAAGAAGTCTCTTGATTCTAATTGTTAATCTAACACCTCTATTTTTGCTGATGTATCAGGATCCTCTAGTTCCTCTAGTAATTTTGTAACTAATGGTAATTCAACAATATTGTGATATATGTGATATATATGTGATTTCTCTGCCAGTTTTGATTATATTGATACTCATGATTTTTTTGATATTTATGGTTCATCATATGGTTCTAGTTCTAATAGGTAATGTGTTGACCAATCCTTCTTCCACTAGAGTTAGTTGGCTTCTGTTTGATAGGTATTCAAACATAAACATTTTTCCTTTCATATATTGAAAGTGTAACACCCCGATTTTTAACAGCGCAAGTGTATTTTTTTTTAAACAAAGAAACAAACAAAGAAATAAATAAGGAATACCTTTGGATAAATATTTAAGTCATAACACAACGACAAATAAGTCAACATAATTTACAAGCAGCGGAATAGTTTTTGAAATACGAATCCAAAGTATTTACACATCAAAAGTGGTACATGGAACCCATCAAAAATAAAATGTCAAGCTGACAATATTGGTATAGGTACAGTCTTCCAAATTAAAATAAACACATCACAAAAGAAAGACTTCTAGTCCCTATACGTCAACCTAATCTGATCATTCCACAAAACTATACATCCTGAGTGATCTTCATGCGTCCCGCAAGACCTTCCTAACACAGCTCCAGTCAAGTGTGTGCAACTACATTCCCATTCACAGGGTACTAACCGGTGGGAAGATCCTAATTCTCATCTGAGGGCAACGCCCAGATTTCCATAATAATTGTAAAGGGTCACCAACCGAAATTAACAAATACCACATAACATTTTTATATTTTCGAATGCTCAAAAGAACCTTTCGCCTTAGCATACTCCTCGAAAGGGTTTTCATATATCCAAAAAAATGCATAAACAATGTTGAAAAATGAAGTTTTAACAAACTGCACTGTCGTAGCCGAATACAACTTAGAAAATGTAGGTTTTTAGTTCTAAAATGGCTCTGAATCAATCAACACTTTAAACATTAATATTATCAATTATGAACTAATAATTAACACCAAATTAATCTCTACAAATTCACACCTCAATCACACATCGAATATTCATTAAATCAATTATAAACACATAAATACATCAAACTTAATCAGCCCAAATTCACACCTCAAAGCAATTACGACAAACCACAACAACAATTGAATATGTATATTCAATCATCAAAGTATAACAAACATGACTCGCGTGCCAAGCACCCTAATGCAGTGCGTATATGCCAAAATGCATGAACTCGGAAATCCAAACCAAAACCCTCCTTGAAGGGGCGTAAATCATAATTGTACAGCCTCTCACAGACCAATACTAATTAACGAGGTGTCACATATCACGGGTCAGTACGATTTACTAAAAAGCGTAAATCGTAAACGTACCGCCTATCACATACCAATACTGTTTACCGAGGTGCCACCTATCACGGGTCAACACGATTTACTAAAAAGCGTAATCCCCGCAAGGATAAGATGAACCAACAGATCACATGGCATCATCTCGTGGCCCATCACTGTCACCACTATCACCGTGGCCCCATTGCGGTTACCATGTACTATGAAATGCATGAGCATACTATGACTCTTTTCACCACAATCATTAAGTAAATGCAGCTATTAAAAGATTCCCCATTTTTAATACTCATTTAACACTAATGATTTTTCAAATACAACACAGAGCATACTCAAGCATATTTATTAACACCAATTTAAATTTCCACAACCACACATAAATCACATCTCCAAATTCCATCAACACCTAAATTGAATTAAATTCATTTTCCACCAAGTCACACATAAATTTCATCTAAAAAATTCATAATATTAATTATAAACACATCAATTTCACCTAACATGAATCACCAAAATTTCCAAACATTAATCACCATATTCAATCTTCAAAATTTTCAACCATAAATCACCACAACAATATTAATATATCAGAGTTCTCCCCACCGCTAACTCGGTGCCAACAGTCTCGATTCCTCTTCGAGACTCAAGGAGCTAACTACATAAACATGAATATTTATAACAATTTGTTCACAATAAAACTAATCCAAACACAACAAAATTCTCAAAATTAAATCTTTCTCACACACCAAACTTTTAAAACTAAATAATTTATATTATTTACCTAAAACTAAATAAAATAAATATTGTCCAAATTTCACATTCACATACTCGACTATTAAAGCACCGAAATATTTGAGTTAATAAAATACTATAAACTTTTTCTTTTCTTTTTAAACTCAATCAAAGAGTAATTAAAAGAGTAACATTTTAAACTCTAACCATTTTTAATTTCAATCTGTCTTTTTGTTCAAACTCTTTAACTTGGTTAAAATTTGAACTTTTTCACAACTTTAACAACTCTAAATTTTTCATAAAATTTCAACTTCAGTTCAAACTCATTTATTTGAAAATAACTCATTACGTAACTCAAACTCATCAAATTTAATTACCGCCAATTCACACCAACAACAATCAATTCAATTCCACAACACACACATAACACCTCAATTAAATTTCAACAATTCAAACCTAACTCACCCAATTTCAAAACTCCATATTTTTACACTTACACCACCAAATTTCATCAATTCATTTTCAACAAAATCCGCAAATATATCACATTAAAAAAATTCATAATAATAATTATGAACATATAAATCACGTCAAATATCGATCATCATAAACCACATCTCAAATTTAAATTTCACTAAATTGCACATAATCGCATTAAATTCATTTTTCACAACATCACACCTCAAATACATCAAATTTCTTTTCCAAAAAAATCACAAATAATGTCCTAAATGCAAACTAAAAGTTTAGAAGGAGCCCTTACCTTAACGATAGATCTAACATACGATTCCGGTACCGTAATTAATTTTGATAAAATTTACGTTCGTGACGTCGCTTCGAAAATTAGCTCACTAGCACCGCAACGTGGCAATGAGCAACTTCCCCTTATGTCATTTCTCAAAACAAAGCTTAGATCTAAGAGAAAAGTGAAGATTTTTGTGTTGTGGGTTTTGAAAATAACTCAAAACTAGAAACAGAGAAGGACGAAGAAGAAGGAACGTTGTTTTTCTGTTTCCCCTGGTTTCCTTGCTTTCTAATATATATATATACTTACATTACTTTATATATATATAAATACTTAAACTAATACTATATATATATATATATTATTAAAACTAAACCACAAATATCTAAAAATATCTAGATATTTTAGAAAATTAATATTTCACCCATCACTTTTCAAACCACTTTTTATTAAAAATATCAACTCTCGTCGCAACTCAGTTGACAAATATAATTTTCAGCAACCCGAGGTATTTTAACAAAATTGTCTGGTATTAAATTCTTCGTAACGTAAATAAATAAAACTATTGCTCGACGAATAATTTAATCGGGGATCCAAATGTATATTTGGCATTAAATTCATAAAATACCAAAATACAATAATTTGGCTAAAAAACCTTAGAGTTCAACACTAAAATACCCTAAAATTGCATAGTTTACGATTTAAAACTATGGGTCTTACAGCAAGCATCCGTTAACCAGACACTATGACCGATGTTTCAATTTGGTTGATTAGAACATCTAGAACATAAATAATTTTATTAGTTGGTACCCAAATTTGGTCGGTTCATGGTTTGTTAGTTATTAAAGGTTTCTTTTCTTTCCATGTGACTAACATATGACATTATATTTTAGCGTGACCTTTCTTATAGTAAGTAGTACATAAATCATCAGATGGAACAAACTTAGATTCAATTGCTTTTTCTTGAAATCCTATTCCTTTTACCATTCCTACCAACACCATAAATCATATATACATATTTGCTTCTTTCCATGCCATTTGAAAGAAAATATTAAAATACTTCTTCATGCTTATCAGAGTTATATTTGGTATTTTCATTTGATGTTGAACTATAATTACTTTTTAGAGTTAGATTTTCAATATTTAGTTCATCCATATTAGTTTTCATATTTGTATTCTCTACTTTAAGTTCAACAATATTAGTTTCAGAGTTGCATTTAATGTTTTATGTTCAATGATATCAGTTTTTAGAATTTTGTTTTAAGTTCAGTAATATCTGTTTTCAGAGTTGCATTTTTTGTTTTAAGTTCAACACTTTGATTCTTTAAAGCATTAACTTTTTCAATTAGATTTCCATTTTCTTTCCTAAGTGTTTTCAATTTTAAAGACAATTTGACGAGGACCTAAAATGAGCTAATAAGGCGGAAAAACAAAGAATATTTTAAGTCAAGACTTTATAATAGTTTTTAGTTTTATTTGTGTTTAATTTGAATTGTAATAATTTTAGGAATAAAGTAATTCCTTTTTTAAATACCTTGTAAGAGTCTCATTTTGGATAACTTTAAAACAAATTAAAATTTCTCTAATGAGAATTTTGAGTGAGATGTGTCTCTTCTTTGAGTTCTTGGATTAGAACTTGCTTAAATCTTATAAATGAATTTCTTACCATTGTGGCGATTCCATATTGACTCATCAATCATCCTTGATTGTGGCGCCTTCTTCATCTTCTCCATCTAACTCATGTTTGTTTGTTTCTTTTCCATTTTATTTTAGCACTTTATCTTATGAAATCACTTGGTTAGATCATCAATCCCACTTGGTTGAAATATTTCTTCCTCCAATGCTTGATAGGTTTGCAAATATTCATGTTGAAATGTTTAACTTGTGTTTTTCCCATAATCCTCATTTGAAAGTTGAAACCATGATGCATCAAGTGTTTAATCCATATTATTCTTCTAAACTTGATTTGAGAATTATGAGCCAATACTTTAATGATTTTCTTGATAAATGTGTTGTTGTGCTTTCTAGAGTAACTTTGCTTCATGGAAAAAAAATTTAAGAATATGTTGGGATTCTTAAGAAACATTTGTTTGCTAACTTAAATACTTACTTTTGTGTTAAAAATAAAGTTAGTATCTTGAGATTTTATATGAAGGGTAAATGTTTGCATATGAAATTAGTTGATAGTTGCGCTACTAAACCTCTCCTTAATCTTTCTTTTATTGACAAATCTTTTAAACTTCCATATGGTACTCTAATTTGTTTGAAAGACTTGTCTTTTTTCAAAAAGAACATTCATTTGTTTATGATAATAGGAATGTCCATGAGGTTCAACTTGCGTTGAAGCCTTTGGAAATACAAAGTAACTTCTTGTTTGTCTCCATTTCTAATCCAAGGAAGGTAACATTGGTACTTAATGTCAATTTCAACAGGTATTATTTTATTTCTATCTTGAAAACTCCTTATATTGGAAATGAATATGTTGCATTGTTGAATGCAAAAGGTGGAATTGTGCTTCACCTACTTGACACATTTAGTGGTTTTTCACAATTTCCATTTGATCCCGGTGGTAATGTTAACATTGTTCTTCATGTCTTTGACTTGTGTTTTTTTTCTTGTAGGTTATGATTGAGCCAAATTCGAGGCCGTATCTCTTCTAAAAAGGAGGAAATGATGATGACCTAAAATGAGCTAATTAGGAGGAAAAACAAAGAATATTTCAAGTCAAGACTTTATAATAGTTTTTAGTTTTATTTGAATTTAATTTGAATTTTAATAATTTTAGTTAAGTGGTGTAAGCCCAATATGGATCTAGAGAACTGGCTTTTGGCCCATTTTAGGAATAAGGTAAATACTTCTTTAAATACCTTGTAAGAGTCTCATTCTGGATAACTATGAAATGAATTAGAATTTTTCTAATGAGAATTGTGAGTGAGATGTGTCTCCTCTTTGAGTTATTGGATTAGAACTTGTTTGAATCTTATTAATGGAATCCTTACCATTGTGGCGATTCCACATTGGCTTATCAATCATCATTGATTGTGTCACATTCTTCATCTTCTCCATCTAACCCATATTTGTTTGTTTGTTTCTTTTCCCTTTTATTTTATCACTTTATCTCAAGAAATCACTTGGTTAGATCTTCAATCTCATGCTAAAGCACTCAAATCCACATCACAATTTGTGATTCTTATTTAAGAAATCATTTATAGTAGTAATTAATTCAGATCGAGTAAATTTAGAAAATACCTCAATTTCTTCATCTGTTGATTCACTAAATTCAGAAATATTGAACGCTTGGATCTTTCCTCAAACATTGTAAAATGCTCAACCTTGAGACCGTGCTCTAATACCAATTGAAGAGGCAAACACGAGAAAGGGGGTTGAATTGTGTTTGCCAAAGTTGATAACTTTTTGCTAATTTGATGAAGGTTGGTTGGTTTTTATGACTTACTTAGATAACAAGCAATCGAATTCAAAGGCAACAAGCCATGAAAACATAAATAATTTGACACATAGATTTATTCTGGTTCACCACTAACTTGACTACATTCAATCCCCTCATTCAGAAGGACTTGACCCTCCAAGCTAGTTTTCTCAAATAGTTTGACAACCCTAGACATTTGAGAAACTACACACCTTTACCCTATAAGCCAAATCTTCTCCTAACAACCCTAGATTGAAGAAGCAACTAAACCACTATCTGATTGGATACAAAAGATTAGAACTTTAAGTGTTTGCTTATAACAAAGTTGATAATAATAATAACAATAATAATAATAATAATAATAATAATAACTTCCACACTCAAAGAAAAGAACACTCATAAAATATTTCTAACTTGAATAAGTGTGTCTCTCTTTGAAATCTAAATGAATTTGGAATTTTGAGTTTGAGTTCTTCTACTCTTTTCTACTTTTTATTGATCTTCTTCTTTAGTCTTGAGTATCTATTTATAGTTAAAATTTGGGCTTCAGTTTAGTCCTTATTTTATTCTGAATTGTATTGAGTTCGGATTGAATTTGTATATTCTTCATATTGATTCTGTTCATATTTTGTTGTAGATAAATCTTGATCAAATGTTTTTCAAATCTTGACCATATCATCTTTTCAACTTGGTCAAAGATTTTCTTCAATTATGAATATGAATCAAATCTTATTTTAGATTTTCATCAATTATAAATTTGAATCAAATCTTATTTTAGATTTTCTTCAATTATAAATTCGAATCAAATCTTATTTTAGATTTTCTTCAAAAACATGAATCTTCTTCCATACTCTTTGAAGTCAAATATATTATTCTCATAAAATATTTTTGCTATCATCAAAACTGTAAGTATAAAATCAACTTAATTCCAACATGTGTGCCTAAAAAATCTAGGGTTGTTAAACTATTTTTGAAGAATGATTTGGAGGGTCAAATGCTTTGGAATTCAAATTGTTGAATTAATGAATAAAATCCTTCTAAGTGAAAGGACTGAATGTATCTAAGTTAGTGGTGAACCATGATAAATTACTTGTGTCACTTTATTCTTCCACTCAATTTTTTTAATGCTTCACTCCAAGTAAATCATCAAGTTTGAACCAACTTAATCAAATAATGAAAAAATTATCAACTTAGACAAATACAATTCAACCATCCCCTCATGTTTGCACCTTTAAGCGACTCTCATTTCATAGCTAAATAGTTTGAAAACCTGCTAAAAAAGTATGGAGTGAAGTACAAAATTGCCACAACATATCACCCTCCAACTAGCGAACAAGTTAAAATTTTCAATAGAAAAATCAAAAACATTCTCGAGAAAATTGTCTCCGCGTCAAGGAAGGACTGATGTATGAAGCTAGATGATGTGCTTTAGGCATATGATACAACATACAAAACTCCCATTGGTATGACTCCTTACAAATTGATCTATGGAAAGTCTTGTCACCTTCTAGTTGAGCTCAAACATAAACCGTATTAGACAACAAAACCTTAAACGTAGACTTTGAAGACTGCTGGTGATAAAAGAAAGCTCAAAAGAAGTGAGCTTGGTGAGTTGAGGTTATAAAAATGCTAAACTCAGCGAGAAAATAATCAAAAAAGTGTTATGGTAAACACCAATACACCATAAGAGAATTCAAAGAATGTGACTTCCTTAGTTATTTTTTAATCAAAAATTATAAAATAAGACAACAAAAAAATATTAAAATAGGAGATCATTCGTTAAAAAAAAATAAAATAGGACCACACAATTAAGCCTAACCCAGAAGTTGGAGCAATGGAAAAGCAAAATACGTAACCTCTCCAGGTTTCGTTCACTTCAGTGTCAACTAAAAGCCTCGCTCTGGAAGGGGGAAAATCTAATTCAATGTTCCTTTCCCCAACTCAACAAAGAAAACGAAAAGAAAACAAATTCCCGCTAAATTATGTTACTACGGCTCCCGCTTCATCTTCTTCACAGTCACGACCACCGTCGACCTTTGCTTCCTAACACCATAGCACCCAAATGCTTCAACTCACATATCTTTTCTCATCCTCAGTCCCTACCTCGAACCGTTCCCATTTTACGGGCCAGTTTGAGCCCGCCGTCTTCCTTTTCGGAGGATGAGCCGGACGTTGAGCTGGGACGCTTGTTGGCTTTGTTGCCGGAAGAGATGCGGAGGCGCGTGAGTGAGCATCCGGAGTTGCGGCTGTTGATTGAAGTAGTTATGGATTTGGGTCGGAAACCGTTGGCTAGGTTTCCCTCTGGTGATTTTGTTATATCCGAGTATCCAATTACGGTTCAGGATATTCAGCACGCCACTGCTCAGGTATTGTTGGAACACACGCGTCTTTTTTTGTTTGATGCAATACTTTTTTTTTTCTTCTGATGATTGACTTTGAACCGTTTTGGAGATTAGAAAAATGATGCAGGTTTGGTTGTTTAACTCTTCCTTATTAAATTTCAATGAACACATTTTAGTTAGAAACGATGGAAAACATTGTTGGTTCTAAAAATATTATAACTAATTTAATTACTCATGTAGTTTCTGATATTTTGTTTTTTAAGTTATTATTAGCTGATTGCTCATCGGCTTCCTATTTTTGTGATACACTACCGGAAGTTGGCTTCCGGTTGTGAATTTCAGTCAATTTTACACTTCCAGATGCTTGCTTCCAGTAAAAGCCGATAAAATGGGGAAGAATTAGCATGTGCCTTATTATTATTTACTTTGAATTCTTATAGATGATAGATTTTAATTTTTTGTTATTTCTTTTAACATATTAAGATTGGTTTTTATTTATTTTTAGACGAAATTACACTGATCTTCCCTGAAGTCTCTTTAAACAAATATCTCCTCTAGTTTTGTAGTAGGCAATAACCTCCCCTAAGTCCTCTTAAGATAGACACCTCCCTTTACCATTTGACACTGTTTGTTATTCTGTCAAAACTATAAAAGGTGGTGGTAAGACTGTGTTGTGCTACATCAGTATCTCTACTGTGATTGTGCCGCTTTCTTTCTCTATCTATTTGGTTCTTCCTTATTTCAATTATTTGTCTCTTTTCAATCCACTACTACTTCCATATGTATTCTGGAGGATTTTTAGGCTAATTTCATGTCAATTTGGCCATGAAAAAACAGAGAAAACTAGATCAATTGTTTTGGAAAGTGCTTGGCTAGAATTTCATTAAATCTAATCAAATGCAAACCAACTGGTTCATTACCTCGGAAATTCAACTAGTTTAGTTTAGATGATTTTGTCTCTCAGAACTTAACCAATGCTAACAATGATGTAGTTGTGGGGATTTAGATGTTTTCATTTTCCTTAAAAATGTGGCCTAGTCAAGAGACATATGTAATGATCACACTACAGAGGCAAGTGAAAATAAAAAGAATAGTTTGATATCACTATCTCAAAAGAGTAATACACTGTTGTTAAAAACAACACTAGTAGAAATAGAGAAAGGAATTTTCATCAGTATATATTTGAAGTAGTAAAGGGAATGAAGATACAAGAAAAGAACGAATAGAAATACGAGGGAGAAACAAAATTTATTCATCTTAATTTTCATGCCCCTCACGTCAGTGTTTCCTACCTCTTTATAACAATCATTTGGCATAATTTCTTGTCAAAATCTGTTTCTGTTTTATTATTAAAATTATCTCTCAAGTATAGGGATTCTGTTGTATAGGAGTACTAATAGGAATTTAGTTGTATATGAGTACTAATAGGAATTTGGTTGTATAGTAATGTAATATATAAATGATGTATTGTCAACATATTTTCAATTTGTTGAAGTTGTGGGATTTTAGAGAAAATGATAAGAGAAAATAATAAGGGTTTGAATATTATTGATAATAGCTTATACTAACTTGATTGCAAAAGACTCAATACTAATATCTATTTATAGAAGAACATAGACTCAATCTTAAATCAAGAATAAATCATAATAATAATGAGAGATATTCTAAGATATCTCTATGATTATAAATTGATTCTTGGAAATAACTCAAGATACTCTAATATAATATAATAGATGTTATAAGATATTTTCTAATATTAAGTTTTAGCTTGCTACAAAAAAACAATGTTTTGCTCCACAAAATAATAAAAAAGATGGAGAGGCAACTCAGGGATGCATGTGAAGTCGGAGAAAATTGCTATAAATATAGCCTGACCAGATAGCCTGATTGATCATCAACCTGAGAGAAATTCATGGCAAGCAATTGAGCAAAGTAAGCTCCGTTCTTCTAAAAAACTGCATTTGGAAGCTTCAAACCAATAATAATGGAGACTTAGAATATTTAAACTTGAATCTGCTTCAAGGAGAGAAAGGCAAGGCAAGGGAAAAATTGCCAAGATAAAGTAAGTCATGAAAATAAAAGACACTGTTAGAATAACCACCAACGGAAAAAGTCATCACTAATATAATTCATATGTAGAAAAAGGGACACCACCAGAATGATCATTGGTGGGAATATAAGCCACTGTTATAATCTATTAATAATAACTAAATTGCATGGCAAACACCGAAGAAGAAGCAGCGACTCTAATGAAAGGAAGTCATGATCGATCAACGAAATAAGAAAATGCGTCCAAAGCAGGAGAGATAACGGTTGTTTGAACAATGACACTTATTTTCGTTGATCAAAATTGGAGAGTAAGGGCAAATCTGGAACCATCGAAGAGAATAACCGTGCACCAAGAAGAATCCCATCAATTGAATTGCAAATCTTCCAAACTTGTCAGCTAAGAGCCCACTCATAAGGGCTGCAATAGCTGCCATGGCAAAGGCTATAGAGTTTCTCCACCAAAAATCTGATCCCATGGTCCACTTCCAAGGACACCATAAACCGTGG
The DNA here is from genome assembly GCA_037974835.1 of Cicer judaicum. Taxonomy (NCBI): domain Eukaryota; kingdom Viridiplantae; phylum Streptophyta; class Magnoliopsida; order Fabales; family Fabaceae; genus Cicer; species Cicer judaicum. The sequence goes on from JBBPBS010000417.1 coordinate 5,914,139, forward strand.
GACCACTATTACCAGAATCAGGATACCCACTATTCCCAGAATCAGGACACCCATTCAATGACTCCACAACATCAGTAGCATTGTCTGGATTTTCGAAATTGACAAAACCAAAACACTTTGATTTACCATCTACATCTCTCATTACTACAACACTAGTAATAATTTCATATTCTCCAAATATTTTCTTCAAGTCATCATCCGCCATAGCCCCTGATAGGTTTTTCACATTGACATTATTAAACTTCGCAGTAGTACTGATAGCATTAGGTAAGCAGCAGATGCTGTAGCGAAACTGATTGCAAAAGAAGGGAAATCGGCAACATTAAAATTACCTTATGGAGAGGTTCGTTTGATATCCAAAAATTGCTCAGCAACAGTCGGACAAGTAGGGAATGTTGAGGTAAACCAGGAAAAGTTGGGTAAAGCCGGATCGAAACGTTGGTTAGGTAAGCGTCCGATAGTAAGAGGAGTAGTTGTGAACATCCACATGGGGGTGGTGAAGGGAGGGCCCCAATTGGTCGAAAAAAACCATCAACTCCTTGGGGTTATCCTGCACTTGGAAGACGAGGTAGAAAAAGCAATAAATATAGTGATAATTGGATTCTTCGTCGCCGTACTAAATAGTGTAGAGTAGATAAAATAAAATTTGTTTCTTAGTCTTTCCAAAAGGAAAAAAAAAAAAAGATTTATTATGACATTATACTATAACATTATTTGATTTGATTTTGTTTTTTTTAGATATTTTATTTTTTTAAATATAAGAGAAAAAATTCAATTTTTTTGAAATTATAAGAGAAATAATTAATTATGGGACGTGCACTAAAAAAAATCCTTTTGTAGCGAATCATTTATTAAGAAAAATAAATAAGCTTAACACAAAAGGAGAAAAAGAAATAATAATAACTTGGTCTAGAGCATTTACCATTATACCTACAATGATTGGACATACCATTGCTATCCATAATGGAAAAGAGCATTTACCTATTTATATAACACATCGTATGGTAGGCCATAAATTGGAAGAATTTTCACCTACTTTAACCTTCCGAGGGTATGCAAAAAGTGATACTAAATCTCGTCGTTAACATGAATTTTAATGTAAATTAAGTAATAATCATAAAAAAATTATTTAAAAATAAAATCAAAATCATTAATAATTAAGAAACTCATTTTCTTTTTTAGTGAACAATAGAACCTTGTGAGAAAGAAGGACCAATAAACAGAAGTATAGCCCTTATGGTAAAAAAATATTTGTGTCTATTGACAACAAAAAGTGTGAATCGTAATTCATAATCTTTTTTTTTTAATTAAAAGGGTTATGCTAATAGAACATATGCTTTATGGAGTTGAGTATCTTATTCCATTTTTTTTTGAATTGGTTTATTCTGCAGCAGAAAATGCTAGTCACAATATATATTTGAACTAACTAAATCAATGAGTCATAAAGATATATTTATATAAAAAAAGTAGACAAATAAGACGTATCATTTTATATAGACTAGTGAGGAATTATGGGACAAAAAATACATCCGCTTGATTTTAGACTTGGTACAACTCGAAGTCATGATTCTATTTGGTTTGCACAACCAAGAAATTATTCCGAGAATCTAAAAGTAGATAAAATTATACGAGATTGTATCAAGAATTATATACAAAAAACGATAAGAATATCCTCTGGTGTCGAGGGAATTGGAAGAATAAAGATAAAAAAAAGAATCAATCTGACTCAAGTCATAATCTATATGGCACTTCCAAAGTTATTAATGGAGGGTAAGCCTCGAAGAATTACATATCAATGTGCAAAAAAAATTGAATTGTGTGAACCGAAAAATCAAGTGTTCTATATTCATGTTGTTATTGTTCACGTGCGTTTGACCGTCTACTTCACGCCATTGCCCACACCACAAGACTCGCCTCTATTAGATTGGCGAAAAACCTAAAGCACCGCTGTCAACGACATATTCACGCGCCTTCTAGATCTCTTTTCACTATCGTTTTCAATTTGATTGTAGATCGGCCATATCTCGCTTCGTTTTGGGGTTCAATTTCTGATCGGAGCATTTTTGTTTGTGGGTCATTTGAAGCTCACACGGTTTTTGCTCAGACTTTTCTGTTGCGACATTATAGCACAGTTATAATTTTTGGATATTTTTTTGGATGTTTGAAGTTTGTTTTGTTTGATATCTACAACAGATGGGATCCTTCTAACTGCAACAGGTCAAGGAGATGTCCAATAAACTTATCCATAACTCTTAAGAAATATCCTTCATATACCTAAATTGTCCACTAGCTTAATTTCCATACAAAAACTAACACAAGACCTATCATGTAATGTTGTTTTTTGTAACAAATCTTGTGTCTTTCAGGACAAGAATTTAGGGAGGACAATTAGTAATCAAAATCTTACTCCAAATCTACTCAGCAATACCAACTTTTTTTTCTCTAAATTAATAAAGACTAACGGGGACAAGGTCATGTTGTACCACTGTTGTCTGTGTCATCCTTCATTTAAACTCATAAAACAGTTGTTTCCTTCCCTCTTCAAAAAATTAGAGGTAGAAAGTCTTCATTGTGAGATGTGTGAACTTGCTAAACACAAACATGTATCTTTTCTAGTTAGTAATCAAATGAGTACTTCTCCATACTAGTTAGTTCATACTGATGTATGGGGTCCCTTTAATGTTCCAAATATATTATAATCCCGTTGGTTTGTAACCTTTATTGATGACAATACTTAGGTTATTTGCTAAAACAAAAATTTGAAATCAGTTGTGTTTGTACAATTCTTTTTCGTGATAAAAAACCAATTTGGAGTGAGTATTAAGAGGATTAGGTTTGATAATGCCAAAAATTACTTTAATCACGGACTTAATTCTTTCTGTCAAAAGGAAGGCATTATTCATGAGTCCTCATGTGTTAAAACACCTCCAACAAAATGTGATTGTTGAGAGAAAAAATGGACACTTGTTAGATCAAACTCGAGCAACTTTATTTCAAAATAAAGTTTCAAGAAATTTTGGGAAGATGTAGTTTTAACTGCATCATATCCCATAAACCGATTACCTTTTAGTGGCATTGCCTTCAAAATTCCCATGGAGGTCATGTCCTCGTTCTACCCTATTGTGTTCACTAGTAGTAATCTTACTCCCAAAATATTTGGGTGTGCATCGTTTGTCCATATTCATAGTGATAAGAGAAGGAAACTTGATCCTAGAACCTTAAATGTGTCTTTATCGGGTATTCTTCCACCCAAAAGGGCTACAAATGTTATCATCAACCATCCTAAAAATTCTCTGTCTACCGAGATGTCACCTTCCATGAACAAGAATGTTTATTTGGTCAAACTCATCTTCTGGGGGAGAATACAAGTAAGGAAGACGAGTCTCTTCTACTTCCTAAGTTGATTCTTGAATGAGAAATTGAGACTGAAATTGATTTTGAAAAAGATAGAAATGATAATGCTGAGATTGAAATTGATTATGAAGAAGATGAAAATGGTGACACTAATGTAAGATATGTGAAGAATCTAGTATATACAAGAAGAACAAAGGTCATTCTTGAATCTATTCACATCCATGACTCCAATTTGACTTTACATGAGGTAATTTTCCTTAACACTTCAAAATCTAGTGATCCAATCTATGAATCTTCTTTTGCACAGGAATTAGAATCCAACACACCACCAACTTTAGATGACCGTCATATCCCAGTTGCCCTTAGGAAGAATACTAGGACATGTACCAATAAATCACTCTACCCTTTATCCAACTACCTATGGTTTGAACAATTTTTGTCTACCCATAAAGCCTTTCCCACAAGCCTGAACACTACCACTATACCTAACTCTCTATCACTATACCTACCTCTCTATATGAAGCATTATCTAACAGGAAATGGAAACAAGCCATGGACTTGGAAATGGAAGCACAAGACAAGAATGGTACTCTGCATTTGGTCCCTCTACCAAATGGAAAAAAACTGTAGGATGCAAGTGGGTATACACTGTAAAGTACAAGGCTGGTGGGTCTATTGATGGGTACAAAACAAAGTTGGTAGCTAAAGGATTTACTCAAACGTAAAAGTGTGGAGTACTTGAAAATATTTGCTCTGATTGCAAAAATGAATACTGTTAGGGTGATATTATCTCTAGCAGCTAATTATAGTTGGAACTTGCACCAATTTGATTAAAAAATGCATTCCTCCATAGAGATCTAGAATAAAAGATTTATATGGACTTACCCCCTAGATACAGTAAGCATATTGTTGCCAACACCGCTTGTAAGCTAAAACAGGTTTTATACGGGCTTAAACAATCGCCACCAGCTTGGTTTGGGAGGTTTGCTAGAGTCATGGTGGTCTAGGCTTCAAACAAAGCCAAGAAGATCATACCCTCTTCATCAAACACTCTGAGTCAGGGGGAGAACAATGTTATTATTATATGTGCACGACATTATAGTGATCGGTGATGATAAAAAGGAGAAACAACTGTTATAACACAACCTAGCCAAGGAATTTGAGATTAAAACCTTGGGAAAATGGAAGTTTTTCTTGGGAATTGAAGTGGCTCACTCTAAGGAAGGGATTTTCATATCCCAACAAAAATGCATCACAGATCTTCTGCAAGAATCGGGCAAGACAACATGCAAGTCAGTGAGTACACCAATTGATCCAAATTTAAAGTTGGGAAATGTATAAGAAGACATTGCAGTTAACAAGGTAATGTACCAAAGATTAGTTGGAAGACTCATATATTTGTCACATGCTAGAACTACTGTTGCTTTCGCTCTAAGCCTAGTTAGTCAATTCATGCACCAATCGAAAGAGGTACACTTGCAAGCTGCACTCAGAATCGTGCTATATTTGAAAGGAACTTAGGAAGAGGAATTTTGTTTAGACGAACTGAAAATGTGGGTCTTGAAGTATATATTGTTGCTAACTATGCAGAGTCAATTGTAGATAGAAGGTCAACCACATGATATTGCACTTTCCTATGTGGGAATCTTGTGATTTGGAAGAGTAAGAAACAAAATGTGGTATCTAGATCTAGTGATGAAGCAAAATTTAAGGCAATGGCACAAGAGATATGCAAGTTAGTGTGGTTGAAGATCATTGTGGAGGACTTGAAGATAAAGTGGGATAAACCAATGGAACTCGATTGTGATAATAAATTTGCTATTAGCATAGCACATAATCTAGTGTAGCATGACACAATCAAGCATATTGAAGTCGACAAACATTTCATCAAAGAAAAACTCAATAGTAGCCTAATTTGCGTTCCATATGTCTCCTCCTAAGACAACCTTGCAGATCTTCTAACTAAAGAGTTAAACAACAACAACTTTGAAATAATTGTATCCAAGTGGAGAATGGAGAACGCCTATTTACCAATTTGAGGAGGAGTGTCAAAATCTGATTCTATTTGAATATTAAAAATATCCCTCGAATATAAGGATTCGGTTGTATATGAGTACTATTAGGGATTTAGTTATATATATATATATATATATATGTATGTATGTATGTATGTATATGGTGTATTGTTAACATATTTTCAATTCAATATAATATATTTTTATCTTAATTCTTGAGATTTCTGATAACCATTTCCTTTAGTTATTGGATCAAGTGACACATGTTCTTTTCTCTAACCAATTTGTTGACCCCACTTTGATGACATGGAATTTCTTCTATCGGTATCATAACAACATATGTCATGTTTGCTTTTTGTATGGGGAAGGTTGCCAAATCACGTTTGGGCAAAAGCTACTCACCTTTAAAATGGACCTTGGTCCCTTCATAACAATATTTGTGTTTCTCAGTCACAAGACGGTTTAACATTAGCATGTTTGCTCAAGGAAAAGGCGAGGATCTGGATGCTTATTGTGGATTCCAAGTGTACTCACCATGGAAACCTGCACTCATGCAACTATATCTTAAAAAATAGTTAATCTTATAGAAATAAGCCTCTTGGGTGCCACCTGTTGGTTAGTGAGGGTGTATGGGAATTTGATTGATGTCCTAAAGTTCAAGTTATCTATGCAATTTAGAAGCATTGAAGTGGAAAGTGAAGAGGTAGGTTTATTGGATTGGATTGTGACCATAACCCTATAAGATCGTAACTTTTAAATTTAATTAATCATTGAAGGAGATCATTATAACTGTCAATTTACAAGAGAGAAAACTTTTGCAGGTTGGCGACTTTGCTGTTGATAATCGAGCAGGAATCAGTAGGACATTGCATCGGATCAGTGCTATTAGAAATCGCAAGAGCGCAATTATTGGTCTTACTTGTCGTGTTGGTAGGGCTATTTCAGGAAGTGCTACGTTGTTGCAAGATTTGGTTCAAGATGGGGCTTCTTTGTTGCTCATCGGACCTCCAGGTGTAGGCAAAACTACAATCATTAGGTCAGTTATTATTTTTCCCTTACTAGTTGTCAAGTTAAATATATAATGAACAGTTAGTTTAAAGTTTTAAATTTCAGTCCGCAGTGATTACTGTTACAATGTCAAGATTTTTCGGTCCATAATTATTGCCGCATTTATCCATGACTTTGTGTGATGTCAAAGACCGCTATGTGGTGGTGACTATAGTTTAAAACCTTTAGTTACTTACCTCACTAGATTAAAGAAGTTACTTACCTCACTAAAGTGTACCGGAAAATATGGTTCCTTCCTTTTCTTGGTTCTTGTGTGAATATTTTGGTACCGATTCTATCTTTTATTGAATCTTCATTCTCATTAGTAAACTATGCTTTTGTAAAAAACATGTTTTCTCGTTATATGATGTTTGCTTATGTTCTCTAATTAAGAAGTTCATTTTTTCTTTCTTTCTTTCTCTCCTCCCCACTGTCAAGGTTATGATTGTTGCAGTTCTCTGTCTTTGGGGCCATGTATGCTCCTGGTCATTAACTAAAACTGATATTTATCTGTTTTATTTTTGGTGTTGTTTTAATGTTGTACTTGCAGAATTCATAAGGGAACAGGATGCAACTTGTTCATTTTGATTTGATTACATTAATATTATGTGCTTTTCCCAATTTTCAAATTCGACATATTGCTTGTTCTATTATTTTCAGGGAAATAGCTCGGATGCTGGCAAATGATTACAAGAAGCGTGTGATGATTGTTGACACCTCCAATGAGATTGGGGGTGATGGTGATATACCTCATGCAGGAATAGGCAGTGCTCGACGCATGCAAGTTCCCAACTCCGATATTCAACATAAGGTATTGGCTGCATTCGCAAGAGCTTTGCCTCTTGGTTATTTAGAGTGTAGAGTGTTACAAACTTACAATAAAATCAGCGTGCCATGTTGATAGAAATCGAAATTAGGAGATACAGAAAACAATATTATTGATTGAAAATAGATGTATTCTGATAGGACCCTGAGTATTGGGCGACTTCGCCCAATAGAGAGATTGTTTAGAAAATAAGAGTTAGTTAGTATATTCCCTGATTTTATGGGATTATGTTACAGATTTCTGTTATAAAAGAGAGGGAAGGGTAGTTAGAAAATCATTCAGAAATATTGTTAGAGTTGGTTAGGAGCTTAGCTCTGGAATAGAAGTCTTTGACTCTGGTTTATCACCTGCATTCGGTTATTTTCCATTGTGAGAGCCTTTGAACTCAGTCTTTTTTGCATTCAATAATATACAGTTTGTTATCTTGAGTTTTCGGTTTTTATCAATGGTCTGACTTGCTGGATTATCGAGAGGAGCTAGTGAAGTCGCAATTTCAGTCATGTAACTGGAAATGTCCAAACGATTGGATGTGTTGGAAGTGACAATGTCTGCATTCGAAAACTCCTTGCCACAGAAGATGGTCGAAGTTCGTCAAATTATGATGACAGAGTTTGCAAAACTTCGAGATCGTCGTTTTTTAAGAGGTGCTCATTCTTTCTCTTACATTGAGGTTTCAGTTTCTGAATCTAATGAAGAGCCAAAACAAACCCAAGAAAAGGAGATGAGGAAAACAGAAATCAGAGAGGTGAGTGTGAAAAAGAACTCTTCGGTTGTGGTCGATACACCACCGAGGGTGTTGCTGGAAACCGCTCTGTTCACGGTGGCCATGAAAAAGGTAGTAGAGGCGAGCAAAAAGGAGGAAGAGACAAAGGTGATGGGGATCCGATGTGAAGACGGAAACAAAATCATCACCAATGCTGCAGTGTTCGCAGCACCCGTCAGCAGCTCAGCAAGCTTCTCCGGCGCACGCACCTCAGTCTGCACTTCGCTCATCTCCGGTGCGCGCTGCTCACTTCTACAGTGCGCATGGTGCCATCTTTTCCAGGTAAGGTCACAAGTTTGTAGATTTTTAGAGATAAACAAGGGCTAGCTGAGGTTCAGAAAAAGAATCATCTTCCTCAAGCCATTTCACAGTCCAAGGAGGATAGATCTTCAGATACCACAAATCTTTTTGTTGTTGATGTTGCTGCAGAAGCTAGATATGCATTTGAGAAAATGAGGACAATGAATGCTGTTTTAGGTCTGTATACCCTCCCTGATAATGTTGACCGATTGTTTGGGGCCCAAAAATATGGAACTGAGTCTTGGAATTCATGAGGAACTTATTGCAGTTGTGGCTGAAGGACGGCCTGTAGATGTGGTGGTTTCTCATGTTCTGAAGCAAATATTGTCCAAGGAAACAAACTATCTTCCAATAACTCAAAAGTGGTAAAGTCGTCCTAAAGGTACTTCTTTAATAAAACTAAAGACTACAATAGCAAAAACAGTTCGTAAATTGCAGGTGGAGCATGAATTATCTATTGAGAAAGTATATATTACAGGGTCATTCATGACTTATTTTGATATGAAAATTTTCTCATTTCTATCATCAAGGCTGATCCATTTATTCTTCAACATTTGGATGACGAAACTAAAGCTTGTTATTGGCCTGGGGGGTATCATTTCATTATATTCATCAGCTTTGATTATACCTTGGGACCCAGTTGAACTCAATTTTCATATGGCTGCTACAGCTTGTGACAACCACCGGAGTGGTTTACTCTTTTTCTGTGGGTTGCTCAACTTTGTGTTTGATAGATGCAGGTTTTTGATGTAGAGGAAAGATTTGCCAGCTAGGGATGCATACTTCAGCCTTGAGGACAAGGCTGCTTTTCAAGGGGTCGGTAGTGATAGGCTGTTACAGATTTCTGTTATAAAAGAGAGGGAAGGGTAATTAGAAAATCATTCAGAAATATTGTTAGAGTTAGTTAGGAGCTTAGCCGTGGAACATTAGAGATAATATATAGCCCACCTTTTCTGTTGTGTAATCACATGCTTCTTCTGAAGTCTCGCTAAAGGGATTTCATCAATAGGTTGGATTTGACTTCACTGAAACATTCTCTCCCGTAGTAAAACCTGTCATTGTTCGTACTGTTCTTAGTATTGTTGGAGACTGCAATAGTGTATTAGAAGAAGTGGACATGGTGCAACCTCCAGGTTTTGAGGCCCAAGACAAAACATTGGTGTGTAAGCTTAACAAAGCATTATATGGCCTAAAACAAGCCCCAAGGGCCTGGTTTGGCCCATTCTTGGTCTATGAGCCAAATCTGGTTCCTAAGATACACATCTTGGGATTTCTTCCCCATTGTTGCAACGATAACTTTCTTCAGAGTTTGGTGTGATTAAAATTAGAAAATGAGGGATATGATTTGCATTATTGTTTCAAGCAATAGTTGGAAGTTCAATTTTAGTCTCATACTGCTCCAAGATTAGTTCTGAATTCTGTTATAAAATTTTGACCTTTTACAGTGATTACCAAAATTACTCCCAAGCATAAAACTCATTCTTTCAAATGAACTATTTCAAAATTACTTATTCCCTATTACATTCCACCCATATTTGTTTTAACACCAATCACACAAATCTGCACTGAGCTTTCCAAACCTTGTAATATATACCAGAATGATCAACCAAACAGAATTTAACTTGGTTAGTTTTCCTATGTTTATTGTATTATTCAGGTATTGATAGAGGCGGTTGAAAACCACATGCCACAAGTGATTGTTATTGATGAAATTGGTACAAAACTTGAAGCAATGGCCGCAAGTACAATTGCACAGCGTGGGATCCAGCTTGTCGCCACCGCTCACGGAATCACAATAGAGAATCTAATAATGAATCCTTCCTTAGAGATGCTTGTCGGAGGAATACAGGTGAGGTACACTTACATCTTAAGTCAGATGCCAAGTTCTTTTTTTCTGTTTGGTAGGTCACATATAATTAAGATTAGAATATTGCTAGCAACACACTTTTTAACATACTCTTGTATTGGTTAAAATTCACAAGTCCCAACAAATTTAAATGGGATCCACACAATTTGGTGGGACCCATGTGAATTTCAACCAATAAAAAATTGTGCATGTGTTAAAGTGTATTGTTAGCACTCCTCTTACGATTATATATTTGAACTTTTGTTTGATCTAAAGTGGCTCAGTGTTGTTGATAGTAGAAGGTAAAAATTCCACCAAATAAACACACCATTATGGCTTATGATGCTGCCATGGCGATTATCCTTTAAAATTTTCCTATGGAGGTTGTCAAATGTCTGCCACGCCATTCAACCATGGTGGCACCATGGTTTGCCATTTAACAACTTGGATGTGGCCATAAATCAATGAAAAGGGGAGATTATGCCCTTTATTGTGTTTGTGTAGTCTCTAATGGATTAATGACACAAGAATTAGAATGACATGGGTGCTGGCAGGTGTTTGATTACTTAAGCTTGGAATTTTGTACTGTTACTCCCTCTGATTAAACTGAATTTACTAGTAGTTGTTTGCCTTATTGTGTTGAGGCACATTATTATAAGTGTGTGTGACAAGGAATAACTATAAAATATGCTAGGAAGCTTTATTTTTTGGCTGTTAATGACTTGAATATATGAAATAAAATGAACAGTGGCAATCAAATCCACAATTGCTTAATAGAGGAGGTGGCATTACAAATTAGATATTGTTGAAGTTGTGGGATTTTAGAGAAAAAGAGGAGAGAAAATAATTAGGGTTTGAATATTATTGATAATAGTTTTATGCTGACTTGATTACAATAGACTCAATACTAATCTTTATTTATAGAGAAACATAGACTAAATCCTAAATTAGGAATAAATCATAATAATAATAAGAGATATTCTAAGATTCTCTATGATTATAAATTGATCATAGAAAATAACTCAAGGTACTCTAATATAATATAAAAGATATTATAAGATATTTTCTAATATTCTAACAGATACAAATGTCATTTAGCTGAACATTTTTCATATTTAGAATTGTCAATCTTGAGTCCTCCTTCTCAGTAAATATTATTTCCTTAATTGAGTTGAAAGTGTTGCTGAATTTCGGATAAAAACAGGAATGTACTTCTCAAGATTAATCTTTCCATTATTTAAGTTATTCATTTTTAAGTGTATGTAGTATTAGACTATTAGTGGTTTAGAGTTTGTTAGTAGAAGTTATTAGTAAGTAGGTGAGTTTGTTAGTCGAAGTTATTAGTAAGTAAGTGAGTTTGTTAGATGGTTGACGGTTGTTAAGAGCTGTTACTTTGATTATTTTTGTTAGGGAAAACGAGTTGATGCCTTTCTTCATTCCTTCTCCACTATAAATAGTACATGAGCAAATATAGACATTTACAACTCATAATTATAATATTGTATTTGCTTGATTTTGCTAGTCTAAATTAGGAAACTAAATATATACAATTAATCATTGATTAACAGTGTTTAGAAAGCCTTCAAATAGCCCTCAATTGGTAGAAGAGGGATAGTTTTAAAGGATTAAGTTGGGACTTGCGAATTCTCTAGTGTGAAAGGAGAGTGCTCTGTTGGGGTAGCCTTGTGTGAAAGATTATCATCTTCATTGTTAACCTTTTGTGCCTTTTCGTTCAACCTCTCTAGAGGAATAAAAAATACTTCATTTGTTTATAATTTTTATCTTTATTCATTTGAGTTTGTTTTGCACCATTATTCTAGGAATTCATTCTTGTTCAAAGAAAGGATCCTAAGAATTAGGTCGATATGCCGCTCCTCGCCACGGATAATCGAGTGGCTGCATTGGAGCGTTCGGCCAACAACCACACTGTCAAGAATTAGATGACTAAAATGTAGCCTGAGATAAAAGAAATACAAAAGGTGCTAATAGAAATTAAGGAGATCCTTCTGAACTGATGGTTGGAGAAGGCTAAGGGAACAAGAAACTGGTCATAGAAGATGGTGGAGATCATGTGTATGATGTAGAAGGAATCAAGGGATGGATAAACAAAAGCAAGATAATGAGAAAATAATGGATTCTTGGGAGCAAGAAGACATAAGTAAAAATGACCTTGTGGAAATCAAGAATCACTGGTTGATGGCAAAATAGTGTGTGGGAAGCGGTCAGCTTCTTTGTGAGATGAAGAAGAGTGACAAGGTAGGTCATAATGGGTCGTTTTCAGCAGAGCCAGAATGGCACCACTCGTATAAAATTGACATAGGGGTTTCATGCTAGCAATTTACACAACGCCAACATTGGGGCAGTTGTACTCAAGAGTTTGTGCAAAACTACGAAACTGGTGAAGCCTGGTATTCATCATTTCAAATATCATGAAGTCTTTAACTTCTCAAAATTGCGATCCTGGGGGAATGATTTTTGTTTTCAATAACTATGCAACATGAAGAACTTTTTCTTAAATTGCAATCTTAAGGACAAAGTTGTTAGGTGGTTTGTTAAGAGTTGTTATTTTGGTTATTCATAGAAAGTTTTTAAATACTCCACGAAATGTTCTATTCTATGAAAAAACTAATGATAATAATGTGGCTATGTTCATTGATTCATTGAGTTTAAGAGCAATGTCCCAAGGAATTTGTGATGTTATGTGGATTCATTGAGTTCTAAAGGAAATGAAAATGGTAGTGGTGATCCCATTGAAATTATATTGTGACAACAAGGCTACAATAAGCATAGTTCAAATCTTGTTCAACATGATCCAAACAAAACATTGAAATTGATTGTCACTTTATAAAAGAAAAGATAGATTATGAAATTCTCTACTTGCCACTTGTACCTTCAAATCAACAGACAACTTACATCTTAACCAAGAACTTAGCAAAACTAAATGTTGAGCATTCCATGAGCAAGTTAGCAAAAATAAGTGTTGAGCATTTGATGAGCAAGACTAATCTCCAAATACAGCTCCTCCTCCATGCAAGGATACCTTTTTGACATTAAACTGGTGTAGTTGTCACCTGGAGTGGATAGCCAAAGATAGTAAGATTCAAAAAGTATTCATCTTCGCCACTAGAACAAACATGGAACAAATATCTTCTCATAATCAATGTCATATGTCTAATCAATGTCATATGTCTAATCGTATCCTATTGCCTCCATCCTGGCCTTGTATCATTCAAAAGTATCATCTGATTTGTGCTTGATTGTATAGATACATTTGCATCCAACGACTTTCTTGCTTCCTTGCCTCTCAGCAATCTCCCGTGTCTCATTTCTTTCTTGCCTTCTTGAGTAGATGGTGGGATTCTCACCCAGTCAATAACTGCAATAAAACTTTGATGTGGTAGGGAAAGATGCTTAGAGGAGACAATAGACCTGTTTCCTTTTCTCAAAGCAACAGGTAAATCATCTAGATCAGTATCACAAGTATTAGAAAATTGCCAATAGAAGGATTATTTTTAGTACTAACCTCTGGCTCTGGAAATTGAAGTTGTTTTAGGAGTCGATTGGAGTGCGGAAAACACTTTCTCACCCGTTTGTTCATTTGACAAATAGTACAACCCCCCCTATTCCTTAGCAATTCCATTGTAAGATCCTAAAAAATACGATGAGAATGACTGCATAGTTTTGGAGTATTCGGATTTCATAGATTTTAATCAACAAGCCCATTGTCTCTCTTTTCTATTTCCTATGTTAATTGTATGTGTATTATGCTTTCTGCAGAAATATAAGTAAAACTATTCTCCCTATTATATGTATATTTATTCTATTTTGTTATATCATATCTACTATCACTTTAGAGCGTGACACTTGGGGATGAAGAGGCTAGCCGTAGAGGCGTTCAGAAGACAGTACTGGAGAGGAAAGGCCCATCAACGTTTAGTTGCGCAGTAGAGATTATTTCAAAGACACAGTTGCGCATTCACCGAAGCCTTGAAGCAACTGTAGATGCTATTCTTTCGGGTAAGTTGCCACCCTATTAAAATATATATTGCAGTAGATTGATTATAAGTATGCCCTCTTGGTTTGTTGTTGTAGGTCGTTTTCCAAATGTGGAAGTGCGCAAGATGAAGTCTCAAGAGCAGGAAGAGATTTTACAAAAGGGACCTGTTTTTGACAGCACTCTCGAAAATGCTAGCGAAATTATGCTTGATGATGCTCTAGAAAGGGCTGATGTCCAAACCCGGCAAAAAGAATCACCTTTGATCTTGCCTATTAACATGGTAGAGGATTCCTCTGAGCACAAATTGCCACTTCGCCTATTTTGTTATGGGGTAAGACATCATCACTCAACAGCTGAGTCTAATAAATGAAATAAAGATTGGTATTATCACTGAAGAAAGTAAAAGACAAAATACTTTCATGTTTTATTACTACAGCCCTAAGCTGTTTATATAGGAAAAGAAATAACAATAGTAATACTGAGTAATAGTGACAGGATAAATATAATAATATAAAATAAAAGAGAATAAAATCTAATTTCTTTTTTATTCTTCAACACCCCCCCTCAAGTTGATGCATAGATATCTGTCATGCCCAACTTGGCTATCAGTCGCTCAAAATTGGGTCTTGCCAAACTTTTTGTCAAGATATCAGCAGTTTGCTGATTGGAAGTCACAAATGGTAAGCATATAACTCCAGCATCAATTTTTTCTTTTATGAAATGGCGGTCAATCTCAATATGCTTAGTTCTATCATGTTGTACAGGGTTGTGAGCAATGCTTGTTGCTGCTTTGCTATCACAGAACAATTTTAAGGGTAAGTCAACTTTCATTTTCAGTTCGCCCAAGAGTTTACGAATCCATAAAAGTTCACAAATTCCTTGAGCCATTGCTCTGAATTCAGCTTCTGCACTGCTTCGAGCAACAACCCCTTGTTTCTTACTTCTCCAAGTAACTAAATTTCCCCAAACATAGGCACAATATCCGGTAGTGGATTTTCTATCAGTAATTGATCCTGCCCAATCAGCATCTGTAAATATAGAGACTTCTCTGTCATTAGTTTTCTTGAAGTACAAACCCTTTCCAGGATTGGATTTCAAGTACCTTAAGATTCGATAAACTGCCTCCAAGTGTTCTTCATAGGGAGAATGCATGAATTGACTTACAACACTCACAGAGAAAGTGATGTCAGGTCTAGTGTGGGCTAGATAAATAAGTTTGCAGACTAACCTCTGGTATCTTTCAAATTTTTCTTCAATCTCTCCATCTCAACAATGTCATCTCCTGTGAGAATAATATCATCTACATATACAATTAGAATTGCAATTTTGCCAACATTAGAGAACTTCATGAACAGAGTATGGTCTGATTGTCCCTGTATATATCCTTGCCTTTTAACCGACTGAGTGAATTTCTCAAACCAAGCCCTTGGAGATTGCTTGAGACCATAAAGGGATTTTTGTAGTTTGCACACGTTTGAACCAAATTTATCTTCAAAGCCAGGTGGGCTATCCATGTATACTTCCTCCTCCAAATCACCATTCAGAAAAGCATTCTTTACATCAAGTTGGTTAAGAGACCAATCTAAATTCACTGCCAAGGACAAGAGAACTCTAATAGTGTTTAATTTGGCAACGGGAGCAAAAGTCTCTGAATAATCAATGCCATATGTCTGAGTAAACCCTTTAGCAACCAAGCGTGCCTTGTATCTTTCAATTGTGTTATCAGAATTATATTTCACAGTAAATACCCATTTACAGACAACAGTATTCTTTCTTGTAGGTAACGTCATGACTCTCCAAGTTTGATTCTTCTCAAGAGCTCTCATCTCCTCAAGAACAGCTTCCTTCCACTTTGGAATTTTTAAAGCCTCCTATATATTTTTTGGAATTTCTACAGTAGACAACTTAGAGGTAAATGCAGCAAATGAAGAAGACAATTTTGAGTATGACACATAATTAGACAAAGGATATTTAGTGCATGATCTAACAGGTTTTCTAATTGCAATAGGAAGGTCTATATCAGGATACTCAACATGACTCTTAAGAATAGGAGAAGACTTACCTGTATCAAAATGATGTGTTGGATTATCTATAGGTTCAGAATCTTGGAAGGGTCGGAGAATGGGTCCTTCATTTCTCTGTTTATGGTTTCTTCTTTCAAAGACATTTCCCTTCCAAGTAGGGTCAATTGTAGTACACCTGCTTTGTGTCTCTTTATCTGAATCGTTATGTTGTGGCATTTCAGATGGTCCTTCATTATTATTGAGATCAAGAATTTTATCATTGTGATTTTGATTTGAAATTGTCGCCCCCGAATAGTGGATTGAGTTCCAATATAGATTCTTGGGCATTTTCTTTTGGTCCATCAATATAAGTCTCAGAATTTTGTGACAACACTATATCACTTAAAGTAATGATGTTTTCAAAAGTAAAAGATGAATCTTCCTTAAAATTTCCCCCCTGAAGATGAATGTCAGTAAAAAATGGTTGATTTTCAACAAAAGTAACATCCATGGTTACAAAAATTCTTTTTGATTTTGGTTCAAAACACCGATACCCCTTCTGAGTTGGAGAGTAACCGGTAAACACACATTTTATTGCTCGTGGATCGAGTTTGTCAAGGTGTTTATGTTCATGAACAAAAGCAGTGCAACCAAAAACTTTTAGTGGCAAATTAGCAGAGACATTAGTCAAAGGAAAATAATTTCGAAAAACATCAAGAGGTGTACGAAAATCTAAAACTTTAGATGGTATTCGATTAATTAAATATGATGCAGTTAAAACAGCTTCACCCCACAAATATTTTGAAACCTTATTTGCAAATAGTAAAGCTCTAGCAACCTCAAGAAGATGCCTATTCTTTCTCTCTGCAATTCCATTTTGTTGGGGTGTATTAACACAAGAACTTTGATGAATAACCCCATTTGCAAGAAAAAAATCTGATAAAAGTATATTAAAATATTCTTTACCATTGTCACTTCTGAAGACTTGAATATTTGTTTGGTATTGAGTGTGCACCATTTTAAAGAAATTTTTGACAACATGTCCAACTTCCGATTTTTCTTTCAATAAATAAACCCAACAAATTCTAGTATGATCATCAATAAAAGTTATAAACCATTTTTTATTAGAAAAGGTGTTTATTCTATTAGGACCCCAAACATCACTATGAATAACTGCAAATGGTTTTGATTGTTTATATGGTTGTGTAGAAAAAGAAGAACGGTGATGTTTAGCAAATTCACAAGTTTCACAATGAAATAAAGACAGATCCTTCTTAGAAAATAATTTAGGAAATAAATGTTTCAAATACGGAAAACTAGGATGTCCTAACCGTAAATGCCATAACATAATATCATCATTATTAGAAGAAACAAAAATAGATTCAAAGCAGGTACTTGTTTTTTGTTGGTCTTTGAAATCGAGTCCATTGTCAAGATAATAGAGTCCTCCACTCTCCTTAGCATTGCCAATCATCTTCCCCGTGCTCAAATCCTTAAAGGTGCAATGAGAATGAAAGAAGTTAGCTTGACAATTTATATCCTTTGTTAATTTAGTAATGGATAACAGATTACATGATAAATTAGGAACATGTAAGACATCTTTTAAGGTTAACTTAGGTGACAAAATAATAGAACCTTTCCCTGCAATGGCTGAAAGAGAGCCATCTGCAATTTTAATTTTGTGGTTACCTGCACAAGGACTATAAGAAGAAAATAGACTCGACTCCTCAGTCATATGATCAGTAGCACCAGAATCGATAATCCAAGTATGGCTGGGAGTGACACTAAGTAGAGCAGTATCTGGAAAATTACCTCTTTGAGCTATAGAGCTAGAAGAAGTTTGAGACTCAAGAAGTTTGTACAATTGATCTAACTGTTCCTTGGTGAAAGGAGATGGGCTTGAAGGAGACTGCTTCTCTTGATCAGATGTACCAGCTTGGAGCGCATGACCTTCATTTCTTTCTTTTTTCTTCCAATTTAGAGGTTTTCCATGGAGCTTCCAACATGTATCACGTGTGTGCCCTGGACATTTGCAATGTTCGCACCATGGTTTCTTGCCAACACTCTTCCCGTCTTCATTCTTAGTGACTAGGCAGAACTTTCAACCTCACCAACAGAAGGTAACTTACCCATCATAACACCTTGTCTCGCCTCTTCTCTTCTAACTTCTGAGAACGTTTCCCGAAGTGATGGCAATGGGATCTTTCCCAATATTCTGTCTCGGACTTCATCAAGCCGCTTATTAAGCCCAACCAAGAACATGAATACACGGTCGTTCTCCTGTCTCTTAAGAAACAAAACACTATCCTCACAGCACTTCCAATGATCATCATAGCATAGATCCAATTCTTGCCATAGTGTCATCAACTCATTATAATAGGTAGTGACATCTCTATCTCCTTGTTTGGCATGCCACAATCGTGATTTGAGATCGAAAATTTGAGAAGAATTATGAACATCAGAATATGTTTCTTTGACAGCCTCCCAAACTTCCTTCGCAGTAGGCAAAAACATAAAAGGTTTTTTGATTGTTGATTCCATATTACTAAGCAGCCAAGCAATAATAACAGAGTTCTCAGATTTCCAAAACCTGTAATTCGGATCAGTTGTGGCAGGCATTTGTACCTCTCCTGTTAGGAAACCAAATCTGCCCTTATCATCTAAAATCAATCTTGCGGTTTAGGACCATTGAACATAATTTTTTCCGTTTAGTTGCTGGATTTCAACCTTGAGGGCATTCGAAGTTCCCTCATGGCCAAAAAAGTTGTTGGAAAAAACATTCTGGCTGCCTGGGCCGCTGCCATTGCCGACTGTGCCACTGCCATTGCCGACTGTACCGCTGCCATTGCCGCCTGGGCCGCTGCCATCTGTGCCATTGCTTTTGCCGTCTGGGGTGTTGCCTAAATTGTCGACGTTGTTGACTACTTCTGAGTTTTTACCCAAACCGTCGTCGCCGCTACCCATGAGGGCTACCTTCCATGGGGTACTATGTGCCATAGCTCAGTTGGTTGGAGCGCCAAACCCTAATGGGCTGTGGAAAGGTTTACAGAACCCTAACCAGAGCTCTTGATACCATGAAGAAAGTAAAAGACAAAATACTTTCATGTTTTATTACTACAGCCCTAAGCTGTTTATATAGGAAAAGAAATAACAATAGTAATACTGAGTAATAGTGACAGGATAAATATAATAATATAAAATAAAAGAGAATAAAATCTAATTTCTTTTTTATTCTTCAACAATCACCAACAGTTTTTTTTGCTTGTCTGCTGTGTTTTACTTAATTCTATCAATTTTTATGTACTTATAAGGCTGAGATAAGTTTGATTTATCATATTGATACACACTTCACTCTTGCTAATATAACTCTAGTGAGGGTGTAGGATGCAAACAGAGAAAAAATTAAAGGACCAATTTGAAGGGAGTCGTTGCCTTACATGTTTAGCTTCTTTATTTTATGCCTTCAACATTTTGTCCCCAAATAATGGAAAATTTTTATTTAGCCCCTGAAAAAGTTTTCGTCTTATTTTGGTCTCTCATTTCTTTAAATGGGTCATTTCTGGTCCCTATAGGCTTAAGTTATTTTGAAAGATTGCTTTAGAGACTGTGGAGGGGGATGCCAGCAAGTCATACAATTATGAATTGAGAAGAATGAATCATAGAAATACCTGCAAGGTAGAATTACAGATAAAATTAGATTGACAGATTTAGCAAAAGGGGCCAAAGTTGGTAAAATTTTATAAATGAGACGACAATTACAATATTTTGGGGGAGTGAGAGCATGTTTAAGATATTTTTTTCAATATTTTCTAGTGCATTTTGCTTTATATTTGAAGTTAACAGTGATAAACACTGTTTATTATAGGCTTAGATATCTTTTTTGTCTCCAAAAATGTATAATATTTTTGCTTTAGTTTTAAATTATTTGTATTTTGTCCTAACAAATATATCACTTTTTTCTTTTGTTCTCTGTTTTATTTCAGTCCATTTAATATTTGTTCATTTTGAAATTAATTCCTGTAATATGTGAACCTTATTGATATATATGATCCAGATTTTAGGAACTATATCAATTTGTGTCAGATATTAGAGGGACCAAAACTATGAATAATACTGTCATGCTTTTACTGTTTTTCTATTTTATAGTTCTTCATTAGCTGATTAACTTACACAGACTGGTCAGTAATTCTAGATTTTAGAGGCAACTGTTATTCAAGCAATTAAACAGTTGAAAATGAATGTTGCGGCCCTTCAATTGACTGATAATATTAGTGAGGCGAATGCCTTACTTTCCTTGCAATCAAAGCTTAAGAAGAATTCCAGGATCCAAGCTGCCTTTAAATCTCATGATATTCCCATTTATGTGACAAAGGTAATAATTATCTAAAATTGTTTTGTTATTTTTGCAGCTATACTTGTCAAAATTGTTTGCTAAACTATTATTTTTTCCTCTGTAGACAAGTTCGTTGGAGCATGTAACAAAAGCCATCCGAGCACTGCTAAGTGATTATGAAGATGGTTTAATTGTTTTTGGATCAATTGATAAGATAAAAGATTCGGAGAAGGCTGATGCTTTGGAGGTAATATATATTTTGTAGTTTTGAATTATTTCTATCCACTATTCATTTTGGTTTATTATTAAAATCCCAAAGCTGTCTGAGAAACACAGAAATCGATTCAGTGACAAAATCATTGTACCACGGTATCTTTGCTCGCTATTTTAGCTTCATACCTCGAGTGGGAGTTTTGTATCTGGAAATATAGCAGATATATAAATTAAACATGCTTTGGAGGTAATATAGATATTTTAGTAATGATTTATTTCTATCCACTATTCCTTTTGGTTTTTGATTGAACAGATCCATGCTTCATGCTTAAAATCGTGAAGCCATCTGAGAAATACGTGGCCAAGTCATAAATTTAGCTCTATACATATGGAAATAGATTCAGTGACAAATCATTTTGGATGTTTGGTATTCTGAATGGTATGAGGATGGTATGAGGATACCTCGAGCTAAACAGTAAACATTTATCTGAGTGGTAAAATCAGTAGTTTTCTGGTTGGGATACTAAAATAATGGTGGGTAACTGGCAAGGATCGTATTGCTGACAGCTGAGTTGCACTCAGCAGTTAACTGAGTAAAGGTGACTTTAATTTGACAATAGAGTAGCAAAAATTGACTGAGATGGCAGATGCAACAGGCTTAATGTAATTGTGGTAAAGCAGTGATCGAGATGATGACAAGGGTAGCAGCAACCATATTGAGTGATTGGTTCCCCTGCTTGGGAGTTAGAAAGGGAGGAAAAGAGAGGGCTTTGAGGGGAAGGAAAGATAGAGAAATAAAGATAAATCTTTTAGCTTTTTAGAGAGTGATTTGATATAGAATGATAAAAGAATGCTTAATGATTAATATGTTTTTAATTTTTAGAGTATTCTAACAATATGAAAAGGATTTGAAAAATTTACTAAAACCTCCAAAATCCTCCTCCAATATGTTGAGTCCCTCAAAAGTTGAAGGATTTTGTATTATAAAGAAAAATAAATTCCTCAAAGCCCCTTCTCCTAAATCTCTTCTTCTCTTCCATTTTCTCTTGGACTGTCAAACATAGCCTAAGTTGAGTTGGGTGCCATCTCTGCTATGGTGGTAACAACGAAGGTAAATGGCCACACCATCATGACAAAGTAATTATGACGTGAAGGAAGTCCAACTGCCTCTTTTCCTTTCTTTCTGTGAAGTCCATATGTGATGTTTCATTACTTATATTCTGACATGAAGGAAAGTGTAATTAATATATACATTGCCAAAATGTTTGCTGTAGTCTTCAGCTTGAAGTAAAACTCAATACGCACCTGTAATAATCTTACAACTGAAATTGTA
Organism: Cicer judaicum; assembly: GCA_037974835.1. Lineage (NCBI taxonomy): Eukaryota > Viridiplantae > Streptophyta > Magnoliopsida > Fabales > Fabaceae > Cicer > Cicer judaicum. The sequence continues at coordinate 5,936,169 of JBBPBS010000417.1, forward strand.
ACTAAACTCATGATTATATTCACATTTCAGGAGGCAAGAATGGCTATAGAGCATGTAGTAATTCCTAAAGGAGAACCTGTGGATTTACTCCCAAGATCATATCAGGTAGTATCACTTCAGCTAGACCTTGTCCGTAGCTATCAACTAGAGGCGAGGAGAATCTGTGGAGAGTCAGATGTATATCATCTGCGCATTCTGCCATCCCATTATGAGACTGATGAAAAGAAAACTAGTGAGTCTTCTGAGTTTGATGGTGAATTTGATGATTTTGCCTCCTCCAATGGCAGTACCAATGGCTCAATCAACAACTTGGATAGATTGCCTTTACTGCCTGAGTAGTTAATAAGTTCACTTAATCGCATATGTTCGTCTTACAACAAAACATGCCTATGGTACTTTCGTAGGTGCTGTTTTGTATTTAGTAAATGGACAACACAACACTCGTGGCAAAAAGTCTACTTTCCTTAAGGCATATTTTCTCTTACATTTCATCCACCTTATATTGCATAAAAAAACTAAAATGAAAAACTATGTATGGAACACAATCATCTCTTTAACAAAAAAAGGAATCCCTGCTTTAAGTCCCATCAAACTTTGTATAGAGTACAATCATCTTTTCAAAAAAAAAAAAAATCAGAATCCAAAACCCTCTACAAAACTATGTAGGAATACATACCTTTGATAGTTACTAAATAATACAATAAGATTGTCCCATTCGTTTAGTAAAGAACTTCAATGAAGAGTATGATACAACATAGGAGGAAAAAAAGTTAAACCACAACAAAATTTAAAAAGCAAAAGAGTTAGGATTTCAAATAAAAATTGAGTCCTTTAAGTTTTGAAGCATAGACTAAGTAATTAATGAAAGAAGAAAACTCACGGTTGAAGAAGAAGACCACGACAGCAGGAGGACGAACCCTGTTTGCAGTAAAAAAAGAGGAAACTAAGAACGGGAAATAAGAAATATGAAAGAGGAAAATGAATACGAAAATGATCATTACCACGGAATGTGAATGTTTGGTCAGATGAATGATCTCATAGTAGAGAACGTGATTCATGAACGTTGCGGATTGTGGTAGCTTGAAGAATGAATGGAAAAGAAAATACTCCTTGGAGAAGAAAGAGAAGAGAAAATTTGAATGGAAGTGTCTCTTATTATATTTTCAAAATATAGTAGTTGACAACTATTTTTGCTATGTCTTGAGACTTGGGCACCGCATTTTGTATTTGTTTTTTGTTTGAGATGGAAAAGAAAGGTTTGGGATCTACAGATAAAGGGATGAGGTGTGGTAAATTAAATATTATTATTTTTTTGTGGAGAATGAATGCAGGAAGTGTTTTTGATTAATATGGCAAAAACTATACATTAAATTAGTGTGATGATACATTGATACGGTGAGTGAGTGACATCTCATCGAGTGAGACCTAAAACAGGGAATAAAGTGTATATTATTAAAATTATGTTTATTTTTTTTCTAAAAGTAACAAATTTTAATTTATTATATAACACATATAATAAATACACTTTTAATTCCTTACAAAAAGAAATAGTTTATTTTTTATAAAATTATTTAGTTTATTATTCTTTCATATATAAAAAGAGCTTATTTTATTGAGCTTACATGTTTAATTTTTGTTGTTGAACGTGTTACATGTATATTGTGCTTAAATGTTAATTATAATAAAATTGTGGCAAATTTTAATATGAATTAGTATTAAAAAATATTTTAATATGAGCTTACATGTTTAATATAAATTAGTATGTAAAAATATTTAAAATTTTAAATATCACAAAAGACTCTTAAAAATAACTATTATATTTTTATTTCAATGTTTGAGATAAATCTTTTAATAATATTAATTACATAAAAATAAAAAAAATTGTGTTTCATTTTGAATTAATATTAAGTTACATCTTATTTATAAAATTAAAAAAATTATCAACTATTATTTTTAAACAATATTATAGATCATTATTGAATATTTCGATAACTTTATATATTAACTCAAAGTAGACCTTTTATATATTAACTCAAAGTAGACCTTTTATTGGGATATATTTAAAGAAAATAAAATAAAACAAAAAGGCCATGACCATTTTCTTAGGAAGTGGTAATAGTTTGACTTATGTCAATAGGATTTTAATTTTGATATTTTACAAATTTTTTAAAATGTTAAGTCCCGTTTGAGGTAGTTTTTGATTTTATATTATGAAATTTTCAAAAAGTGAAATCAGTTTTTGTTTTAAGTTTTCAATTTTAGTTTTGAGTTTTTAATTTCTAACTTTCGATTTTTTAGTTTTAGTTCCAAATTGTGTTTCAATTTTTACTTGAATTAAATTACTCTTGTTACATTGTTTCATTATCAATTCACAAGATATTAAAATTATTTTTACGTAAAAAAATTTAAAAATATGTACGTAAATTTTTTAATTATTTTAAAATAATCACATATTTTAAAATTATAATTTATTTATCATAATTTTAATAATAGTGGTTGAAAGTGGTAGTTGTCAAAGGAGTCTATCATTACAATGATTAGTCGTGAAGATGATTGCAGCAGTAGAAAGAGTGGTTGGCAGTTATAGGTGATGGTTGAAGTGTGATCGACGGTGGTTGAAGTAGGGGACAATGGTGGTGGTTGGCAGTTTTTGAATGTAGTATGTTGATGGTGGTGGTCGACAGTTGTTGAAAGTAGATGGTTCGTGGTGGTGGTGATGGTCTGAAGTGGGTGTTGGTGGTGCTGGTTAGAGAAAGCGATTATGGTTTGTGGCAGTGATTAGAGATACCGATTGGAGGTGGTGGTGATGGTCATGGTTGTTGGAGTGGTGCTGACATCCACTTATTGGTCATATGTTGATTTAAAAACATAAACAAGAATAATAAAATTTATTTTTTTGATTGTGTTTAAAAAAATAACTGTTTTGAAATTAAGTAAAAACTAATTCTAACTTCATTTTATCCAAATAGGTTTTAGTTTTGAAATTGACTTTAAAAATCAAAAATAAAAAAATCACAACCACTCCAAATAGGCTCTTCAAAAATATCGTCTTTGATTATAAAATATAGTGAGTTACCTTTTGATCAAAACATTTAATGTTATGTGCGTTTTTTTTTTTTTCGGTGGTTTATTTTTGAATTTTTTTAGTGAAGAAGGAACAAACCGTAGGGTGATTTTAGGGAGAGGTGGCTACTCGTAGACTATATTATGGATATTTGAGAATTTCCTTTTAAATTAAGACGGTTATTGATTTAAGGTGTAGGAAAAGTCAAAGAAGTCAACGTATTTGTTGTAACAGAAAGTTTGAAAGGTACATGCTCCTTCCAAGTGTTTAACTTTTACATTTAGGGAATGTTCTGTGTGTAGATGTTTGTAATTGTGATTATTAATTGATGTGTTGATGTGTATTCATAATTGTTAAACATATGTGTTTATGCTATGTGTTTGATGATAATTACTTTTTGATATGCGAAATATGTAATGAGAATTATTAGTTTTTGAATAAGTTTTGAAAGAAAAGTCTTTTAAAAACTACATTTACATAATAATTCTTGAGTAAAGAGTTAGAGTATACTTGTTCATTCATAGTTGTGTGTGGTTTTCCATAAAGATGGGTATTGCCAATGGTTTGTCTGGAATGACTTCCATACCTTTGATAATTTTTCCTATTGTTCCTTACAAATATTTGTTGGAGACTTCCTCGTTATCTTTACTATCATCTCACCATCGATTCTGATTGTGAGTTCTAGCGATGTCGTTACTTCTTATGTGGTAATCTTGGTCACCTATTTCTTTCTCTTTGGTCTACGCTACTCAGCGAGAAATGGTTACCTGGCTTTGCCCCCAATAAACATATAAGCGTTCTTGGATGGATTAAAGTGTTAGAGGGAGATGTATTGATTGACCAAATCTCAAGTGAGGTGTCCAATCTTAGAAGGCTTTCTAGACTTTGGATTAGGTATGGCGGTGAGCCCCTAATCATTCAAATGTAGATTTTCTTTTTGTCTGCCTAATCACTAGTTCGAATCCAGTTGTTCTAACCTTAGGTTGCCACACCTATTGTACTGACTTCTTCCCTTTACCATATCATTTAAACCCTATTGATTCAAAAAATGATATTGTGGCTATATTCATGGCTATAATGGGGTCTATGTCAATGGTCATCTCAACACACACTTGTCAGCATCTTCTTCAAAGCTCTCTTACATTTTAGTTATATCATTGCCTATTACTTTCTCAAGTGGAGGAGAAGGTGAATCATATTGAAAAATTTAGGGTGGCACATAGCTTCAAACACATTAAATGTACCTTTCTCTTCTTGAAATCTCAACATGAGTTTACGTGTTCAAATTCAATCAAGGCTCTAGTGATGGCTAAAAATGGTCTTCCAAGTATAAGTGGGACCTCATCATCTTCATTTATATTGAATAATAAAGTTTACCAGAAACAATAAATAATCCACCCTCACCAACATGCCTCCATTATGTCATAAGCACACTTGATAGACATGTAAACAAGGTGTAACGATATTTTTGTGGGTTTGCATTCACTGCCTTCTGACTTTCTTACCATTGATGAAGGCATGATATTTATGTTGTCACCTAAATCACAAAGAGATTTTCTAATTGTTAGTTTTCCAATAGTACAAGGGATATTGAAATTACCTAGATCTTTTAACTTTGGAGGAAGCTTCTTATGAATGATAGCACTACACACCTTAATAAGTGCAATTGTTTCTTCATGTTTGAATTTCTTCAAGTGTTTGTTGGGATCCTCAACTGCAAGACCATTAAACTATAGAAACAAGTGTATTAAACTAGATTTAAGTTTAAATGGTTCAATAACTTTAAGATATGTGATACACAATGTATTATAAATGACATTATGTACAACAATTTTGTAAAATGAGGTATCACCGTGAGGTAGCACCGTCAGTAACGGTAACTTAATAAAATGAGGCGGTGACAATTTTGTAAATATTTAAAACTTATTTAATATGGTTATATTGATAACTAAATTAAGACAAACTAAACAAATATAAAAGATGTCATGTATTTAGCGTTTTATCTTGTCGCTCCCATAATCTATGTGCTCTAAACCTCCACCTTCTATTCCTAACGTCTATATTGTTATTGTAAAGCACTTATAACCTTGATTCTGATTTCCTGCCTTTCTTCGATCGACAACTTCATAATCCATTGACGATTTGACGTTTTATCATCACCACTTCATCAATTCATTAAGACAAGTTTGATTCTCAAGTTAAATTACATATTTTACATCATTTATTTTAATTTTATAATTTGTGTGTGAACAGAATAGGGAGCAAAACAATAGTATTTTATATAGAAAGGTAGACAAATAAGGGATAAACTTTACAAATGCAGTATTCTTTGTATTAGAGACAGTAGACATGTATATCTTGCTATTGGAACAGAACAAAACAATTGAAAATTATAGAATGTTACTGAATATCATTTATCTTCATGATATCACGGAACTTGTATCTCAAATAAGAAGAGTAGAGTGGTATGAATTGAATCTTTAAGAGATTAAACGAACTATTATTCCTGAAATAATAGCTCTTATAATCTTTAAGAGATTAAAAGAACCATTATTCATGAAGTAATACATAGGTCTTATCATTAATGCACATGGAAATTAAATAGATTAAACTAATATACTTGAAAGTGACATATTTAAACTATTTCAATTGGAACTTTCTCATTTAAAATATTTCAATTATTTTGTAAATTTCACATGTACTTAGATATTCACAAAATAATAGCAATAAAGAAAAAAAAAACAATAGTATACTATTAGATTATTCTTAGCTATTATGATTAAACTATTAGAATTTAAGTTGGAACATGGTGAAACTATTTTTTTTTCTTCCATTGAAAGATATTATAGAGTTGCGTATGGATAAAGAAGAGATATGCATCACCATTTTATAAGTTTGGATAACGTAAGTATGTTTTGTTTGTAATTTGTAAATTTTGCTAAATTATGAATTTCATTTATAATGAAAATTAAGTTTCATATCTTAAGTATATACATCGTTGTTGTATTGACTTAGAAAAGAGTGAAGTGTATGGATTTATTGATCTAAGTTTCATCCAAAGTAAAAACTATTCAACTAATGCTCAAGTCCACATTCAAAAGAAGTTGTACGAGGAAAAAAAAACTTCTTACCTAGCACCTTATCTCATAAAGTAAGTATTTCTATTATAATTATCGCTTATAATAGAGAAATTGAATATAACATATATTTAATTGTTTATTGTAGTTGTCCTTGGCAATTGCTTATTATTAATCCTAAGGAACTTAATTTAGTCTTTATATGATTATTGGGGAGGAAGCCAGATAAAAAAATGTCATATTGTTGATTTGTAAGTTTTTAATTTATTTATATTGTTCATAAGTATTGTAATATGTTTCATAACACAATTTTAATAATTATTTTTATTTTGTAGACCTTTTGAAGGTTATTATAAGTTGTTAGGTTTGAATTAAACCGAAGATAATATGGAGTTTTTCTATAGTAAGTTGTTTACAAATAAATAACTTCATTTATAATGTTATAACAATTTTATGAATTTAACATTTTTTTTAGGGATTTCAATTTTAGAGTCAGAGACATGTTTCAAATTATGATGTAGCTATTATGTCATATTAAATATGTTGAACATTGTAACAGCTGGTATTGTTGATTAATGGATGCAACTACATAAAATTTTTACAAGTTGTTATTGATTGTGTTTTTAATTTTTATTTTTATGTTCATATGATAAAAAAAAAATTATAAGTTGTTATTGATTGTGTTTTTTTAATGTTCGTATGATAAAAATTAGGATTCAATCGATATTAATTGTGTTTTTTTTTTTTTGTCAGATATTTGATGACTCGAGATCATTTCATCCGGATCAAATTAAGGAATTTCAAAAACGTTGTGTGAATTTTAATTTGGAATTAATTGAAGAAAATGGCGGTGCTTGAATATATGTATTGAATAATGTGATTTTTGTAATTTTGTTAATGGAAATCTAAATCATTTTTCATCTTGTCAAGAATAGTCAAGAATCGGAGACATCTTTTTTGTACTCTATATTTTGTATGAACTTTTAATATTGTATGTTTTGGTTATTAGATGGTTATTTAAAATTATGGTTGAAAGTACAAAATTTTAATTTGAAATTTAATACGAAATATTGTATGAATCAATGGTGCAGGAGCATAAAAAAAAATTTATTTTAAAAAATAATTATTTTAACTATATATGTTAAATCAATTGATCAAAAACCGACTTAAAAAGATGATTTGTTAAACTGAATTTATGTTGTTTAAGTCGATTAAGCTGAACTGACTTAAATCGCTTTTTGTTAACTCGAATCAAGAACTGACTTAAAATATATATTTTAACCGATTTAAAAAGATAAAATTCTACTATTGAATTATCTGCTTGGATAATTGCCCCACTTTGAATTTCAAGATTTTCATGGAAAACGGCTTAACTCTTATTGACATGCTCTTACTTTTCCCATGATGATTGAACTATCATAAATTTATGGAGAATTTTTTTCCAATATATACACTCCAGCGATCAATTATAAACTTAACACCTTACAGAAACTTACTTACATAATCAAGTCTTTGGTGACATCCAATAATTTATTCACTTGTTTAAAATACTTTAGCAAAATAGCTAACTAGTTCCATCACAAACTACCACTTGAAAGTGTTAGGTTTCTTTTAAATTAATAGCATTAATTTCAAATAAGCGGTATTAAAGATAACGTTATTAATTCTCTCAATTGTTTTGGAGGCGGAGGTCTATTCCTGGAAGCATAATGACCGACGTTCTCATAGTTAAAACATACAAACCCTAGCAGACATATTCATAGTGTGGTTTCTTCGGACTCCCAACAAACTTTTTTTTAGAACAATTCAAATTTTTATTTATTTATGAGTTACACCACAATTTAACAATATATTGTAAAATTTATTCTACTGTCTACATAAGAATATTTCTTAAATATCTTATACCTTCCAATCAGATGTATTCCTATAATAAATTGTTAAATAGATTTTTAGTTCCTATAAAACTTCACTATTTTATTTTTACTATCATGTTACTATTGATGATATTATTAATAATAAACTGACAGTTGAAATAAAACTATAATCAATATGAAAAATTGAAAGAATATATAATTAAACATTTTTAAATTTTTTATCATTATTTTCTTTTAACTTTTAATTTTATTGTGAGAAAATTTGCAGAACATAAACTACCAAATAACAATGTTTTTTTACTATATAACCTATAAAAGTAAAACAATATATCATATATATATATATATATATATAAATATATCTATTATGATATATAAATAAAACATTTGTAGGTGATACTTTAATTTCACAATAAAATTTTATTTATTAAAAGGATAGTGAACATTTTACGTGAAATAACATTATTACTTAATTTACTATGAATAAATATTTGTATAGAAATAACACATTAATATTTTTTAATTCAAAAAAGTTAATTTTCTTTTGATGTAGTATATATATACAAAATATAAGAAGATTAAATTTTGTTTTTATAGAAATAACACATTAATGTAAAAGGAATTAAGTTTTTTTCTTTAATATTCATTTGACTTCCATATTTTTATAAAATTGTCCAAATGGTTTGTATTTAATCTCATAAGAAGATTTTTTAAATTATATTTTTACAATGATTAAATGCTTTCTTATTCTTTTTTAGAAGTTCAGTTGCATCAACATCTTTCATTGCAGGGGTGCGAACCAAAGCCTTTGCCATATTCATATGACATTTTTGACCCATTTTCACAAGCTTTCCACAACATTGCTTACTGATCTTCTTTTCAGTAACTATACTTTTAAATACTTCTTCTCCACAATGTGAGCCTATTTTTTCTACACATGAAGCCAAAAATTTGGGATTTTCAGGTTTTGTACGGAGATCACACTTGTTGAAAATCTCATCACCCTTAGTAAGATAATGGATCCATTCTTCATTCTTATACTTTGGATTAGTTGCTAGCATAAATAATGTCATTTTTGTGTGACAATAATAATCAGTTTGAAAAAGCTTATAACAACACTTTGTGGAGACATTAATTTTATCAGAATCAAACAAGTTGTGGAACACTTCCTTTCCACATTCTTCTCCCATATGTTTTGCACATTTATTCAAATATTCCATTTCAGTAGCTGGGACTGAAGCTATTGTTATTGTACAAATGGAAGCAACAAAAATAAGGAAAATATTAAGTCTTGCCATCAGATTTTGGATAAGTATACTAGATGGCATATTTGTGGTTTTGTGGGGGGATACAAATGTTCATTCAGTTAATTGTTTTAATAGAGACTTAAAATTCATCCCGTTACTTATATTCCAATTATAACGTGTAATCACATTTATTATATTTCTAACATCTAACATATTATTAAAAAGAAATATGTTACAATTTGCATCTATTGCTTAGGTGGGTTAAAAGTTGAACTCTCTTTGCGAGTTAATTTGTGGAGAGTTTTAGAAGCTACCATTTTGAAAGATTAATTATATATTTTGATATTTTTTAAAATTACAAGAATAAAACATAATATTAATTATATAATTCTTTTAAATTTTTTAAAATATCAAATATATATTTAACTCTCCAAACTTTTACAACCCTCGCACCCTAAAAGAAACCTATATATATGGACTTGAATAATAGCTTAATAAATAGCATTAGCGTATACATACTCTATTCAAATGTCTATACTCTTCAAGTCTTCACTTTTCTCATAACCATGTTTTCATTAAGATGTTTAGGATATAACCAAAATAATATATTGCAACAATTGTAGTTTCTAACAGCACTTGTATCTTAACCTTCAAGTTCTCAAAAAAAGAGACCTTAATAATTTGAAATTCAATTAAAAGATAAATAAAATTTGAAAAAAATTATGATAATAAAGATTTTAACTCAAATTCTCCCGCTAGAAAATTAAAGTATTCATGAATTTAAATACACAAGTTAGGGAACAATTTTTCATGACAAAATGAAATATAACAAACTAGTTGAAGCAATACAAACTACACACATTCATAGAACTAAACAACATTTCCATTTCTAACTTTTAGAGCGTTAAAATAATAGTGACTCACTTGAAAGAGTCACATAGATGATAAATAGGAGCCACTGGCATGGAAACCTAGTGGTTCAATTAGTGTTTTTATATTTGATTTAAATGCACTTTTTATCTATATTTTTTTAAAAATATATTTTTAATTCATCATTTATAAAACCGGATTTTTAATTCTATTAATTAGTTTTAGATTTTTTTTTATCTCTATTATTTTTAGTAACGGGACACTTAGATGAAATTTGTGAGTTAGGTAAAATATTTTACATATCATTATTATTGTTATTAATTTTATTTATGTATTTAATATTAAAAATCAATTTATTTTATTTATATATTAAAATATTTAAAATTTATTTATTTTATTTAACAATAATTTAAAATTTTAAAATTTTTATATAAGATATATTTTTTTTAATATTTTAATATATAAATAGCATAAATAATAAAATTAATTACAACTATAATGATATAGAAAATATCTTATCTAATTCACAAATGACACCTAGATGGTATGTCATTAATGATTGTCACATAAAAGAATTGCAGGGACAAAAAATTCTCAAAATGTTTTTAATAATAAAGAATCCAAAAACTAATTTTAGAAATAGGGGTAAAAATTCATTTTTAACAAAATAGAAAGATTAAAAATGCATTTAATACTTTATATTTTATATATTAAGCCTAATTTATCTTTACAAATCTGACCTTAGAATGTTAGAGATATCTCTCTTCATAAAATTATGTAAAATATTATCTATAATTTGTGACATCATTTTTTTCCTAATACATCTCTTCACGACTAACACTGTTGAGCTTACTGTGTAAACATAAAGAATGGGAAAGTTGGATTTTGTACTCCTACAATTAGACTTATACCCTCTAAAATGTAAAAACTCAAATTTGTCTCTTTAATTTTCATTAAATTAATGGTAAAAAAATTACTACAAAATCTCACCCTTCACTAAAATTTCCGGTAAGTAGGAATGGGAATAAGTTAGGTCAGGCCAACCAACAGAGGCTTACGACCTAGTCTACATCACGTCTAAGTCAGATTAAACTTTTTTTCTTAAATAGATAAAACCAATGCTTCTATAAAAGCCTATTTAGTTAAAAGTGTTAAGCTACAGGCCACATAATAAGTATTTTAGATCTATAAGACTAGTCTATTTAAATAAATAATATTTTTTTTACTACATTAACTATTATATTAAATGTTAATCTTTTTGTTATATATTCAACTTTTAGTAATTTACATATACTTACATGATTTAGTTTTGACATATTTAAATGTATTATTATAAAATATAATTTAATTTATAATGTATATAAAATCATATTCTTCAAAATATGATGTTAAATATCAAAATAATACTTAATTTCAGTGACATGATAACTTGTTAATCTATTTAAAGATATGTTTCATTACTTATTCAAAAATATTAAAATAAAATAGGGGATTAAGTAAGCTAATAAATCATATCAGACTTCTATCAAGGTCAAATTCAAACCTAAAAAGTAAGTTTATGACAGACTACAAGTCAAACTTAGGCTTTACTTTTTTTGACATATTAGGCTCAGGTCCAGCAAAGTCTAGCTCGGCCCGACCTATTCTCATCCTTATCGGTAAGTAATCATTTTCCCCCAAATATCCAGTACAGACTTTATAACTACCTGAAATTTCTTCGTTACAATTTCTCGCAATTTTATTTGTTTACCGGAAATTTCAAGAAACAAAATTTTCAATAGTAGAAATTATTTACCAAAATTTTTCTCAACAAAATTTCGGGTACATTGTTTATACTACCGGAAATTTTGTGCCTTAAAATTTTGGGTAGTTAATTTTACTATAATGAAAATTTGTGCCTTGAAATTTCCGGCAGTTAATTTTACTCTACTGAAAATTTCAAATTTTGAAATTTTTAGTACATATTATTTTTATTATTATTATTATTATTATTTTATTTTTTAAAAAAAAAATTTCTAACCTTTTTTAGATATTATAACTCTTCACTTGTTGCATCTCTTTGTCCTTTCTCCTTTTCTCAACAACATCTATCTTATTAGATTGTATAGGAGGTCAAACTCGAGAATGTTCAACGATATTTTTCGTTCCTTTGGTCCTCACTGGAAATAAATTGAATATGAAATAAATGTAAAAAAAATTTTAAAACAAGAACTGTACTGGAAATTTCAGGAAGGAATGAAATTTTCGGGAGTTTAAACCGAAAAATTGAAATTTCAAGTAGTTATTTTTCAATATTGGAAACAGAAATTTCAACCGGAAATTTGAAATTTTTGGTATTGAAAAATAACTACCAGAAATTTCAAATTTCCGGTTGAAACTCTCAAAAATTTCAAATTTTCGATTAAAAATGAAATTTTTAGTATTGAAAAATAATTATCGGAAATTTTGTTTTTGAAATTTCCGGTAAAAGATTTTCTAATTGTGAGTGCCACTAAATATTTTTCAGTTTTTACCATAAGATTAGGGGTATTTTTGTAAGTTTAAACATAAATTTTTTAAATTGGGGATAAGTTTAAATTGGGGTAGAAAATTCAACTCTCAAACAGTGGTTGGCTCAATGAATAGACTTGTCTAATTAATTCTTATAAAATTAACTTGTAAGGTTAGAGTGTTTCTCTTTAAAACTCACACCAGACCTTCTTGATGAGTTTTCTATTTGTCACCCCCTCCACTTATATCTTCCACCCCTAATACATCCCTTTTAGAAAAAATTTAAAATTTTTGAAACTTTGATTGGTTATAAAATTTTTGAAATACAAAATCAATTTACTTTGAGAAGTTTGAATTAATTTGTTATTTTTGAAATATGTATTTATAAATTTTGTTTTGAAACTTTCGCCTTTTCAAAATTTTAAAATCCAAAGTTTTAGAATTTTCAAAATTTTACAACATTTAATTTTTTGAAAAGTAATTTTATATTTTGAAACTTTCAAAGAAGACGAAAGTTTCAAAATTCTGAAATTTTACCCAAGTTTTTGAAATGTAAATTTTGTTTCAAAATAGTTATGTTTTATTTTTTAATTTTTAATTTTTAAAATTTCCTATTCTAAAATTTTCTATTTCGCAAACTTTGTACTGTATGAAACTTTTGAATTTTTAAAAAAAAATAGTAAATTGTGTCTTTGATGTTTCAAATTTTTTTAAAAAATTTCGAAAGTTTGAATTAATTTAAAATTTTTGAAACTACCTTTAACAAAAATTGAAAACATAATTATTTTTTAAAATTTAAAATTTTACTCAAATTATTGAAATATAAATTTTGTTTCAAAATGATGATATTATTTTTTTGAAATTTCCTATTCTATTTTGAAAACACCAAAATTTATGAAAATTTCTATTATAAAATTTCCTATTTTTATATATAGTAAAAAAGATAAAATAATTTTTTTAAATGTATCAAGAGATAGAAGGGTGGAAAATAAAATACTACCTATTCTTATATATTGAAAAGGCTAACTCAAGCTCTATTGTACCTGTTTTGGTTGTATTAAACTCTCACTAATATTAATTGTAATACTCTTGAAGTACAAAGCATTTGCTAAGCACGTCGTATTTCTTTTCACTAACTTACGTGCGTAGAAGATTTAATATTATTTTGAGAGATTTGATTTCAATTAAAGAAAAAAATAATCATTTAAAGAGTTTTAGATTTATAACTGTGGTTAATTTTTTGTCGAAATTTTGTGCCAATTTTTTTTTTTCCATTTTGAGCGATCAAGTAAATATTATTTGACATCCGAAATTAAGACAACTATATGTTTTACAAAACTTTAAATATGGCTCCTCAAATTTATTTATGGATTTTTTGTGAGTGAATTTTTATTTTTTGGAGCTAAGAATATCAGATTTGAAACTAAATAAAACTTGACCATTAGGGATAATTTTTATTTCCTTAAGCATCATTTTAAAAATATCTTAAGGAAATGTGTGACTCAAAATCCATCGTTAATTTAACAACGTATTTCTATTTTTTATTTGTTGATTGTACAAAAAATTTCAAATTTTGGAACTAAAATTATTTCCCTGCTTAAAATAATTGGGTAGATTGCACTATTGTCAAATTTTAAAACAACTCAAAATTCAATGAAATCTTTGTTTGAGAATTAATGTCTGAGAAATATTTTCAAAATAAAAATATTAAATTTGATTATTTTAATAACCATATTATTTATATTGTAAAAATAATTATGTCGTCTATAATTATTTTCAATAATTAAATGTATTGTCAATCGAGAGAACTGACACAATATTTTGATGAGAAGTGAGTCATGTGATATGAATATATATAAATGTCATAAAGGATAATTGTTTAATTTAAATTAAGTAATTGTAGATCGAAAGATATAAAATATACTCAATGTATAGTTTAACTTCAAAGCAGTTAACCAACATATGAATATGTGTTGTATTAAATACTTTGCCACTTGATAAAAAATTTGACATATCCCTATCAACACGACGACCAAACATGAAAAAGAGTAATAAAGCATACGAATGACATAGATCAGTATCAATATAGTTCCTTCCATTTACCGGTGACATTGTGTCGTTGTTAAAATAATCAGAATAAAAATGTGTTATTTCATAGTGTAGGTAAAATGAACAAACTGAGTCTTCGACTCTAGTTTTATTTTTTATCGGTTGTTTTGAATAACTCATGAACCTATCACTACAAGACATTTCCTTATTTGTGGCAAAAAAAAACCCTCACAAATTAGTGACCGAAAAAGTCATCACAAACACAAAAATTCAAATTAGTCTTTATTTGTGGCTGGAAAAGCTCTCACAAAAGTTTAAAAATTTAGCTCGATTTTGTGGTTGTCTAAACCCTCACAAAATCACAACGTTGTGATTTTGTGAGGGCTTAGACAGCCACAAAATCCAGCTAAAATTTTTAGATTTTGTGAAGGCTTTTTCAGCCACAAAATCAACCATTTGTGAGGGTAAATGCCGTCACAAAGGCAAGCCATTTGTGAGGGTAAATGCCTGACTTTCTGACCGTTATTGCCGCCACAAAATCCATAGATTCGTTGCACTTTGTGGCTGCTTTGGCCGCCACAAAGGATCAACTATTTTCTATTAATATCACTCCACTACTCTTATCATTTTAACTTCTACCTTCTCTCTAAACCTTTCTTTCTAAATTTTCTCTCCACCTTCTCTCTACAAAAATTATTCCTCCAAACTTTTTTTTTTATTATCTTGAATTTTGGTAAGTTTATATTATATATTTAGTTTTTTATTTTTATTTTTGATTTGAAGTTATTTATTTAATTAATATTATTGAATTTTTATTTTGACAGTGGTGATATTGTGTTTACTTCGAAGAGTTCTCAGCTCTTTGAAAGCTTCAAGTCAGACACTACCCGACATCAAGTTAGTATTTTATACATTTTAAATATAGATTAGTAAAATATGTGATATTATAAATATATTTATATTATTTTTAAAATATAGATTAGTAAAATATGTGTTATTATAGATTTATTTATAAAAAAAATAGAAATTACGTTGTTTATATAATATATGATAAATAAAAATTTGAAACACGTAAAATTTATTGATTTTAATATAACTAATTTTAGAAAAAAAAATTAAAATTGATGATATTAATATTTTTTGTTAGTTATTAAAAAGAGTTGTAGTTGAGTTAGTACAAAAAAAAAATATATTTTAATAGTCTCTATTTTTGTTTGTATATAAGGAGTTATTTTATGAAAATTTTATTAAACATCATTTAAAATTTTATTCGTTTTATATAATTATAGTCTTGATAATAATTTATTATATTATTTGCAAATGCTCCACTAATTGACATATAAAGTATGTCAAAATTTATATATAATGATTTTGAAAAATAAAACAATTAATATATAAAACATCAATATATATATATACATAATTTATAAATTAATTTAATTTTCAGAATAAACATATATATATACACACACACACATGTATGGATATAGACCGTAGTTAGATGTACGATAGGAATTTTCCTAGTAGGAATGGTCTTAAACAACGTTTTGCTAACAAGGTTGAAGACTTTCTCAATTTTGCGAGAGTGCAGAAAATTGTCGAACATCAAGGAGAAATGAGATGTCCATGTTGTTTATGTTGATGTAGACGGTTTAAAAGTGAAGATGAAATATGAGTGCATTTATATGCAAATGGATTTATGCCTAACTACTGAATTTGGACTAATCATGGGTAAGAGTCTCCGATGGCGCCTAATACTAGTACATGTATGGAGAATAACACAGGTCCTTTAAGTAGTATTAACATGTTAGGTATAAATTATTATAATTATCAACACTTTGAGGTGATGAATGATATGATTTAGGATGTTGTTGGGGTTAATTTGTCATTCAATAAAGATCAATATGACGATACCGATAGACTTCCGAATGAAGAAGCTCAAAGATTTTATGGTCTTTTGAAAGAGACAAATAAACCGTTATTTGAAGGATCTCCAAACTCAAAGTTATCAATGTGTATTAGACTATTACCTTTCAAATGGATACATCTATCTTTACTAAACTAGTCTACCAAACCTTGATTCACTTGCAAGATGTTTCAACAGATGTTCCGTAGAATAAATATTTTTTGTCTTAGTGAGATCTTTATCTCTAAGCATTGCAATGAGATCTTAATGAGATGAAGGGGGAATGAGATTTCCATGTTGTTTATGTCGATTTAGATGGTTTAAAAGTGAAGATGAAATATGAGTGAATTTATATGTAGATGGATTTATGCCTAACTATTGGATATGGACTAATCATGGAGAAGAGTCTTTGATGGCGCCTAATACTAGTAGATGTGTGGAGAATAACATAGGTTCTTCAAGTAGTACTAACATGTTAGGTATAAATTATTATAACTATCTACACTTTGAGGTGATGAATGATATGATTTCGGATGCTGTTGAGGTTAATTTGTCATTCAATGAAGATCAATATGACGATACCGATGGACTTCCAGATGAAGAAGCTCGGAGATTTTATGGTCTTTTGAAAGAGACAAATAAACCGTTGTTTGAAAGATCTCCAAACTCAAAGTTATCAATGTGTATTAGACTATTACCTTTCAAATGGATACATCTATCTTTACTAAACTAGTCTACCAAACCTAGATTCACTTGCAAGATGTTTCAACTGATGTTTCGTAGAATAAATTTTTTTTGTCTTAATGAGATCTTTATGTCTAAGCATTGCAAAACACAAATTCTTGAAATATTAACTCACTTAAATAAGTGGATTCAATACATATGTCGACAAAGAACTAAAGAAAATAAGAAATAAACACTCTAAAAAATATGACAATCATGACTTTTTATCCAATGCATCATCCCATTTTCAACATCAGCACATCTTGCTAAATTAGATCAATAATCGACATATGTGTTCAACTCTTTGATCCAACAACAAGAGAATTTGGCTTCCCATTGTGATTAGCCATTGGAAATGTATGGCTTCCCATTGTTCAACAGATAAAGTGTAATTAGCAAGGAGTTTTAGAGTCTTCTCATTGTACTCCACCAACAACAAATCTAGTTGTTTTCAATATAGACTTGTGTATTTACTAACTTGTTATTATTTTTTGTTTTGCTTTCACATTCATCACGGTGCCATTCTTTTTATGTATTAAAAGTTTATCTTTTCAATATGACAGACCTCAAAACATACATTTTTTTATCCAATTGTGCCATTCTTTGTAACCTTGTGTTTACAAGTCACACCATCAATAACTTGTACCTTTGACAAATCTTTTACTTTATACCAAATTTGTTCTGAAGTCAATTAAATGTGGTCCTAGAGTTTTTGTGTAGCCCTTGATAAATGTAGCTTTATTTCTTCTAAATGTGTAATTAGGAGACAATAACTTATGATGTGAGTCAAGCCACAATGCCATCTCACTGAATTTTAATGTAAATGCTTTGGTGTTCTCATGCAAATAGGACAAGCCAAATTACAGTGTATCCCCCATATCAGCAACATTAGATAAGCGAGGAAATAATTAAATGGCCACATCACATTAGCTCTCATCATATAATTCTCTTTTCAAGCAATATCATATGTCAAAACACCATTCCACAATTTCTTCAAATTATCAACCCAATGTTTTAAATAAATGTCAATATTAGTTGTAGGATTAGAAAGACCTGGTATCATGGCAACTAAGAGGAAAATTTAGACAAACACATATTAGGAGGAAGTTTGTATGGAGTAATGATAGCATGCCAACAAGAATAAGGAGTAGATGATGCTTGTATATATGTTGTCCATCCATATGAGGATAATCCAAGTCTTATATTGTGTGGATTTAACACAAAATCAAGATGCACTTGATCAAAGTGCTTCCATGTCGGACCATCAAACAAATATCATAACTCACTTGAATTTATTCTAGTATTATAATGTCACGTCATCTTACCTGAAGTCTGCAATCTTGATATAATAGGTAGATAAAACATTGACTTTCTTGGAATTGGTTTTCCCCTACTTGTCCTAGAGTTATTTCTTTAACGATGTCACGGTTGTTTACAAAAAATACATTCAACTAAATTGACATCATTTATATCAAATTTGTTGTCATAATACAACATGCAACCATTAACACAACAATCAAATCCTCTTGACACATAATCCTAACTTTGATACTAACCACTTCGCATTGTAATAAATTTGCAGCAAACTATTTCATCTAGCATCATTTTAGTCATTAGATCTACAGCTAAATCAAGAACACGAATCTAAGACTTTAGACTTGAAAGTCTAATTTATATTGATAAATTTGAGTTTGGGGATTCTTTAAACAACGCTTTATTTGGAATTTCACAATATCATTCTATTGATTGTCATTGAATGAAAAATTAACCTCAACAACATTTGAAATTATATTGTTCATTACCTTAAAGTGTTGATAATTATAATATTCTACACCTAACATGTCAGTACAGCTTGAAGGACCTACATTGTTCTCTACATGTATACTACTACTAGGTGTTATCAAAGACTCTTATCCATGATTAGTTCAAATTCAATGGTTTATTTGGAATTTCACAATGTGGTCCTATTGATTGTCATTGAATGAAAAATTAACCTCAACAACATCTGAAATCATATTGTTCATTACCTTAAAGTGCTGATAATTATAATATTCTACACCTAACATGTCAGTACAGCTTGAAGGACCTACATGTATACTACTACTAGGTGTTATCAGAGACTCTTATCCATGATTAGTTCAAATTCAATAGTTGGGCATGAAACCATCTTCATAAATATGCAGTCTTATTAAGTCTTCACGCTTAAAACTTCTACATTGACATAAATAACATGAACATCTAATCCCCCATTTATCTTTGACAATTTTCAAAATTGACAAACACTTCAACTTTGTTAGCGAAACTTTATTTAAGACATTTTCTTCCAACAAAATCCTACCATAGCTATATGTGGTATTCCATACTGTAGGAACCCGCCAATGGATTTTTTAGAGGGACTACCATATCCTTGTGAGGATTTTTTAGCTTTGATTTTATGAAAAGACTTCACATTTGGATCAAGAGAATTTGTGGAAAAAGGTTCAAACCTTTTTGCGAAGGGTAAGAAATTCCAAAATAATGTGCATTGACATATAGGCATTACATTAGGGATAATAAACAAATGAGTTGTCTTTGGTGTTTTCATTGTTAAATAAATCATACTTCCTAAAATATGCTTCACATAAATGTTGTTTTAATATTTCTTAACTACTAAGTGATCTAAGTTAATTTTAGTCGGCAATCCTATACTTTTTTGTGGATCAAGATAAACACCCTAAGTTAATCTTGGTTAAAACAGAATGTCCAAAATATTCTGGATATGTTAGAAGTAAATAAAAAAAATCAGTTTATAATGAAGTATGATTTGTGTGTGCAAATAATTAAGGATAAAGGATAGAAAAATCACACACAAAAAGTATAGTGGTTCAATGGAAAAGTGACAATTTTCTGCCACATATGCCACACTTTAATGGAAAAGATTGGGATAGATGGAGAATTCATATTCAAGCATTATTTGGATTAAAAGAAGTCTTAGAGGTCATAGAGAAGTGTTATGATGAACTGGGAGTAAATTCAATAAAGGTGCAAACAAATGACTTATAAAGAAAACAAAAAGAAAGATTGCAAGGCCATATTCATTCTTGATCAATGTCTTGACACAACTAGACAAATTATGTGATATTCTTGATAAATGTTATTCAGGTGGTGCAAAATTCAAGGTGAAATTACAAACTCTTCAAAAGCAATATGAACTACTGCAAATGGAGGAACAAGAATTCATTTCAAGATTAAGGAGCATTACCTATCAAATATTTGCATGTGGTGAGAAGTTGTCATAACAAAAAATGTGTGAGAATATGTTAAGGTCCTTGCATCCCAGGTTTGATTACATTGTGTGTGCCATTGAAGAATATAAAGATACCTTAACTCTAAGTCTTGAAGAATTGCAAGAAATATTAGAAGCAAGAGAATTGAGAATGAGTGAAATAAGGGGAGGGAAGACTGGAGATCAAGCATTAGCAACTCAAATCAACAAGAAATATGATCAAAAAAGGAAGTAGAAGAAGAACTAAAGATAAGTTCAAGAAATGTGAAGAAAAATCTGAATCCTCATCAAAAGGAGGATGTGGAAATGTTACACTCTAAAGGAAATCAAATAGATTTGACAAGAAGAAGGTGCAATGCTATAATTGTAAGAAGTTTGGTCACTTTGCTGATGAATGTTGGTTTGGAAAAGGCAAACGAAAGAAGAAGAGTGAAGTAAGGCATGTACTGCACAAGAAGATGACTTAAATTCAGACACAATTCTTTTAATGGCTACATCAAATGAAGAACCTTCTCAATGTCAATTCTGGTTCTTGATATTGGTTGCTCCAATCATATGACTAGTCATAAATAATGGTTGGTGGACATTGATACATCAAGGAAAAGTAAGATTAGATTTGTTGATGATAGAACATTAGAGGTTGAAGGGGTTGGACATATGGGGATTAAAAGAAATAATGGGGGAAAAAATGGTGATAGATAATGTACTTTATGTGTCAAACATAAAGAGTAATTTGTTTAGTGTGGGATACCTAATTCAATAGTGGTTTCAAGTGTAAATGAAAAATGATGCATTAGAGATGTATGATGGGTAGATGAGGATGATAATGAAGGTTCCTATTTCAAATAATCGAACATTTGTCATCCATATGCAGGCTGCAAACATTCAGTGTTTGAAGGCAGTCAGTTTAGTGAATGAAAACTGGTTGTGGCACTTAAGGTTTGGTCATCTAAACTTTAGAAGCCTATAACAATTTGGTAAAAAGAATATGGTGAATGACATTCTTGTGATTTATATTCCCAAGAAGGTGTGTGATGTGTGTATGGCATGTAAACAATTTAGAAACTCGTTCAAGTCACAGTTGTCAACAAGAGCAAAAGAGTGTCTTCAAGTGGTTCATAGTGACATATGTGGACCATTTGAGGTTCAATCTATGGGAGGTAATAAGTACTTCATAACATTTATTGATGAATTTAGTAGAATGTTGTGGATATACTTAACAAAAAAAAAAGAATGAAACACTTGAAAGCTTTAAAAATTTCAAAGTAAAGGTTGAAAACCGGTATGGAGGATTTGTCAAGATGTTAAGGACAGATGGAGGGGGTGAATATACCTCACATGAGTTTGAGGAATTCTGTGTGAAAAATGGGATTAAACATGAAGTGAATGCGCCTATACACCTAAACATAATGGATTGGCATAAAGGAGAAATGGAACCATTCTACACATGACTAGGAGTTTGATGAAAGGAAATGAGTTGCCACACATGTTTTGGGGTGAGGCTGCATCAACAGCTATCTATATATTGAAAAAATGTCAAACAAAGAGACTACATGAGAATGTGCTGAAAGAGGTTTGGAGTGGTAATAGACTAGCTGTAGGACATTTAAGAACTTTTGGAGCAACATGTTTCAAGCATGTACTAGACAAAAAAAGAAGAAAGTTATAAGATAAGTGTGAAGTCATGATTCTAGTCGGGTATCACCCAACTGGTGCATATAAAATTGTATGATCCTATTAAAGGAAAAAATGTTGTGAGTAGATATGTGAAGATAGTTGAGCAAGAGTTCTAGGACTGAAAGTAGAAGGCCAACAACACCAATTAACAAGTACAATTTCAGTCATTGTTGGATGATTGTCAAAAACAATAAAGAAGTAGTTGAAAAGAGATAGAATCAAGGAAAACTCAAAGATCAAGACAATCACCAATACACTTAAGTGAGTTTGGGATATAAAATGATAATGAAGTTGATAATAGTGGAGATCTAGTGCATTTTGCTCTATTTGCTAATACATAACCATTAAATGTTGAAAAAGCTATGAAGAGAGGACCATGGAGAGAAGCAATATGGAAAAAAAATTAAGGCAACTGAAAGGAACTAGATGTTGTACTTAACTGGTCTACCTCTAAGACAGAAGCAAATAAGAGTCCAATCGGTCTAAAAGCTTAAGCTAAACCCAAATGGCTCAATTGTCAAATACAAATCCAGGTTGGTTGTCAAATTATTACTACAAAGAGCAAAGATTGATCATTATGAGGTATTTGCTCTAGTAGCAAGAATTGAGACAATAAGGCTTGTAATAGCACTAGCTAGTGCAAGACGTTGGGAGATGTGGAAGCTTGATGTCAAGTCTACATTTTTAAATGGTCTGCTTGAAGAAGAGGTTTATGTCTCTCAACTAGCAAGACTTGTGATCAAGGGAAGGAAGATAAAGTGCTCATATTAAGAAAAGCCCTTTATGGCTTGAAGGAAGCTCCCATAACTTGGAATAGAAGGATTGACTCATTATTTATCAACATTGGCTTCATCAAATGCACAATAGAATGTAGGGTTTATGTGAAGCACTACACTCAAAATGGAAGGCCAACAATGCTTCTACTTTGTCTTTATGTTAGTGATCTACTGATCAATGGCAATAACAAGGAAGAAATTGAGAAATTCAAGGTAATCATGAAGAATGAGTTTGAAATGTCAAATTTAGGAAAGTTGACTTACTTCTTGGGTATGGAGTTTTCTTAAACAAAGGAAGGGCTGGTCATGCATAAAAAAACATATGCTGATGAAATCTTGAGAAGATACAATATGGTTGGCTGCAATTCTATTATCACTCCAATTGAAGTCAATGCCAAGTTAGAAAAAATGAGCTGAAGGAAAACTAGTTGACACAACTGTATTCAAACAAATTGTTGAATCTCTAAGATACTTGTGCAACACTAGACTTGACTTATGCTATAGTGTTATAGTTATTAGCAGGTTTATGAAAAATCCCAAACATATTCACTTCATTGCAACCAAGAAGATCATGAGATATGCTCTAGGGACACTAGAGCATGGACTTCTGTTTGCCAAAAACGTGAAATAGGGAGATAAAGACTTAATTGGATATTCATATTCTAATTCGTTTAAGGACAAAAACAATAAAATAAGCACATCAAATTATGTCTTCAAGTTCCTGAAATCCTCAATTGCATAGAGCTCAAGGAAACAATCAATTATAACATTGTCATCTTGTGAGGCATAATAAATTGTTGGCAGTTATGCAACATGCCAAACCTTGTGGCTCGAATCCTTGATGAATGAGTTGAAGATTGAGATATGCATACCAGTTGCGTTGATGATTAACAACATCTCAGCCATCAATTTAGCAACAAATCATATTTCTCATGGAAGAAGCAATCATATGAAGACAAGGTTTCATTTCTTAAGAGATAAAGTGGGAAGAAAAAAGCTCAAACTCATATATTTCCAAACTCGAAAGCAAGTAGTTGATATCAAGACTAAAGCATTGAGAACAAATAGATTCGAGAAACTGAGGCAGATGTTAGGCGTAGTGTCACTTAGATACTCAAATTAAGGGAAAGTATTATGTGACTTGTAATTCAAGTAATACAACAGTTAGGTGTTATAACTAAACTAACTAACTAACCAATCAGTTAGTTAGTTGGTTAGAATTCAGTTAACATATGTACTTATTGGTTAAGATTGACTCATTAATAAATAGGCTTACAAGTTATAAAATAAACAAGTCTTTTTATTATTTTATTGTATAGTTTACAAATTACTTTGAGTGCAAGTAATAAGCTAACAACCACAAGAATGTTTGGTGTCTTAATAAGATTTAATAAGATAAAAAATGATAGTTCAATCTAGAATCAATGAGAGAGATATTCTCAACATGGAAATACTTCATGTTTTTTTACAAAGTTAAAACCAATTTTATTCTAAGAGGAATATACATATATATTTTACCATGAACAAAAGCCTCTATGATTGATTGTTACAACAAAAGCAAAATACCACAACTAGCATTTATACTAGTGACTATCCAAAAGACAAAAGATAGAGTTAGCGACAACACAAAAAATTACTTGTTCTCCCCTTTAATATTGGTATCTATATATAACACTTTTTTTTTTAGTAACCATCACTATTTCTTCTTTAGTAGCAGCATACATAATTTAAATTCGTCTTTAACTTCCAGCCCATTTTACACCATAAATTAGTTCGAGTTTAACCTTGAGTTTAAATATTACTTGTAGAAAATTCTTTAAGCTTTCCAAAGAATAAATGATCATGCCAATCAGACATCTAAAACTTCATATATAGTTAAATTAAGATAGATGGGTCATTGCCTAAAAATAACACATTCACCAAAATAAATTTGGTTCATTTTAATCCACTATTTATTAACTTAATTCTAAATTTCAAGGAAGAGCATCTTAGGATTACATTGATCTTCTCCATGTTGCTTGAAATGAGTTATTTAGATAACTTGATCGCATCGTTAGTCGATTGCTTGACTGTATTAAACTTGTCTCACGGTGGTGGCTTTAATCAAAGGTTAAAAGTTTGATTTTTAAAATAAATCAAATGGTGGAATCATCCTCTTGGATGATTGGGAATTGTTGCTCAATGTATGTATTGATGTATGAATTAGTTAGTTTGGATCTTTTGGGGGATTTTATGTGAAGTTGTCGTTTTAGACAGTTGGATAGTTTTTTTGGAGTTATTTTTTTTTTATTTTTTTTTTGCTTAGAACATGTTTATAACAACTATATTTGTGTAATTCTATTATAGGCATATATATCTTATACTTTTGAATATGTTGGTTAATATAATATTTAGTTTTTTAGGACACATAGAGTATCAAAGTAGAAAGGTTATGATGTTGACTTAGTGAAACAGAAGGATATATAAAATAGAAAAATGTTAAAGCAAAATTGACCTAGAAAGAGATTATAACAAAGACAGTTGAAATTGCGATTTCCAACAGATTGTGAGGAAAATTGAATTATAAGAAATAATTTATCTCAAACTCACAACAAAAATAGTTGATTACATTAATGTATGCAATCCAAATAATAATATTTAATGTACTTTTAAATTATTCTCTGTGACTAATTAATCGGGTTATTAAAATTAGAAAAAATTAGAATATTAAATGATTAATAGTTTAGAGATACTATTATTAAATAGGAGAGTTTTGATAATTTTTATATTTTATTTGAAAAAGAATTTTAATTTTAATTGTAATTTATTAGTGAGGGAGTATTTCCATTAAAATTAATTTCAGTAAATTCAAATTTATGCATTTAAAATATTCTTTTGAACACTATGTAGCAAAATCATAATTAAGTAATAAAATTATTTATTTTACAAGACGTTGCAACTGGAGAATTCTCAATAAATAAGTTTAAGGTACTAAGTCATATTAAAAAACAAATAAAGAAGTCTTACATACGGTATTTGACTAAGAGTTCTTAGAGACAATTGTATTTCTACCCAAAAAAATTAAAAGTTGGATAATTACATGCAACAAATCAATTATAATGGAGTGTCTAAGATTGATAACAAAAAAAAAAAGTGTCACATAGTCTTGATTCATTCCTTGATGGCATCCAAACGATCTTCAAAATAAGTTAATTTCCTGTAACAAATGTTGAATTGATTACAAGATCATATCGCGTTATTTTATTTAAAAAAAAAAAAAAAAAACAGAAGTTGATTGGAAGTGTCGTGTGGATGTTTTTAAAATTATGTGGCATCCACGTAGCACATGACATCATCTTTTATTATTATTATTAATATTATTATATCAATTATTTTATTTAAATCTGGTTTAACACACACCCAAACACAAATCCATGACATGACCCAAACTATAGATATTATTCCTTAATTAAATATTCTTTTTCTATATGAATATATCTAATTTCGTTTCTCATCTTTAACAATAAATTAGTAGAAGTGATAACGATTATGTTTGAGAAATATTTTTAATTCATTTAATAATTTGAAAAAACGCTTATACTTAAAAGAGCAGTTTTTTTCTTTTTAATAACGGCATATAATTAGAGATTGGGAGATTATAAACTTTGTATTGAAGAAGAGAAAGGATGTAAATTTCATTCATACCCATACTAGTACTGTTGATTTCTTTAACCACTTGAGTAATTTTCTTTTTGTTGAGGATGTTGACTTTGACTTCTTGGACTTTGGTGTAAAAATCTTTACTTTCTCCAACTTACTTGAGTTTTCTATAATATATTGCGTAAAATCCAACTCAGCTCTTATGTTTTGAATTCCTTTAAACTCAAATGTTTTGAGGCTTGTTGAAATACATGTTGGAGTTTTTTTTGGCCCTTCCCATGGAGAGTTTCCAACCTCTTTTCTTTTCAAATTCCTTTTAAAGTTTTTCTGCATATAAATTACCAAATTGTCGTTGGAATTCACTACGGGTGAAATCAAAATCAAAATCAAAATATAATTACACTCAACAAATCATATTAACCGTAGATCTTAATTAACAAAATAAACAAAAGTTTAATATATATAACTACTTTGGACTAAACGTCAAAGGAATTAAATCTATATGGTGTAAGAGAAAAACTAAAATAAGAAATAATATGCTTAGATTTTGTCTCTAAAAATATTAATATTATTAAATGCTTATTATGGTAAGATAGAATATAATTTAGAGTTGATAATTGCTGAAATTTTAATTAGAGTAATAATAATGAATAAAATTAAGTTTAATTTAGATCTTTATATACTTTTAAAAAAAATATATTGTGCAAATATAAATAAAAAAAAACATGATACATACCTGAATAACAAGATTCTTTAGTTTTGGAGCATTTTGAAGAAAGCAAAGAAGCATATTCCAATTGCAATTATCAGATATTTCAACCGATAAATATAATAAATTGTGAAAAGTGAGAAGACATAAATCGTCTAGATGGTCCTCCTTGCTAAGAAACTGCATAACAAAATCACAAAAATAAAGGAAATTAATTGCATATCAACCCTTACTAAATATGAAATTTAATATTTTATAAAATATTACAAAACTTACCTTAATTGTGTTAGAAGTGAGAGTCAATGATTTGACATTAGAAATTCCTTTCAAGAGTCTATACGAACCGTCAAAATCCGAATACTTACTGATGCAAAGAGTTGCTTGATGAACATTGAACAAGTTTATAAACTCATATTTTCGAAGGGAACAATCAGTAATATGAAGAATTTCAAGTGAAGGGACATTAATTTGTAACGGACCAACGTCGATAATAAAACTAGGATTGAACAAATTAAGATATAATCTCTTTATTAAGGGAAAACAGATATTAATAGGTTGTATGAAGCAATCATGTAAAAGAAATTCCTCAAGATGTGGACAACCAGATAAAAAATCATTGAGACCATATTCAAGATCATTAGTAGAATTGTAGGCAAGAAGTAATTGGAGATGAAGAATCTTTAATGAAGGGAAATTAGGAAAAGTAGAAGAATCAAATTTGAGTTTAATACTACCACGCAATTTTAAAACCACAAGTGACATAGACATGAGAAACGTAACAGGGAATACAGTTGAATTGCGGAGAATAAAATGTAAGTCAAGTTCCTTCACCTTAAGTTTTCTTGCATTCATGACCCAAACATTTGCATCAGTTGGTTCACATCCAAATTGACTGTAGAATTTTAATTTCCTTATATTTTCGGTGCGTTTTATAAGAATTGTATATACATACTCAATTTCTTGATACTGCTTTGATTTTGGTAATTCAAAGTGAACGTCGAGGATTTTGTTGCAGAGTGATATCCATCTTGAAGATAGAACACTTGTTCTGAAAGCCTCTTTTATTGGAAGGAAACTTAGAATATGACATAATAAATCGTCCGAGAGACTGCTTAATCGGTCCTCATCTGTTTTCACTTTCTTGACTTTTCCCATTAGATGCTGATTTTTTACTCTTCAACCACAAACGAGACTCAAAATTAATCGCTTCTTTGGAATCCTAATTTCACTATAAATAATATCAGGCCTCCTAATAAATATAGATTTTTTTTTATTTTTTTTTTTTTTTTATCTTCACCGATAATTTCATAAGGTTCTTGTTTTTTTTACAAGATACTTTGTAATAG
>JBBPBS010000417.1:5974840-5992429 GCA_037974835.1 Cicer judaicum
GAAAAAAGAATCACAAATACCTATTGCAAGAAAAGACTAGCAACATATCCCAAGTATTAAATACCTGCAAGTTATAAGTCTATAAGGTACCTAATCATAACAATAAATCAATTTATCTAATCTCATAATTAAGTCAACCCAATTTAGCTTAAGACCAACAAAAGATCACAATTAGACATACTAAAAAATATCGACCAAATTGATTTAATAAATAGTATTTTTATAAATAGTTTTTTGTTTATGCTTTTCTTGATAGTTAATTAAGCGTAACTCAATTTGGTCTATCCTAATAAATTTAATAATAAAAAAAAAAAGTTGCATTAAACTTGGATGATAGTAGTTCCAGTAACCGAAATACCAATTTAGAACGTGGCTAACTCTTGCACTAACAAATTTTGAATTCAATACAATGGCGACTTCTCAAAGGCTTTAAAAAAAATAAATTTTTAATGAAATAATATATATATATATATATATATATATATATATAATTCTTAAAAATACACAAATAAAAATTTTAAATTATGATAAAATTTTAGTATGTTCCATTTTCAAATGGGGATTTTTCAAAGGTTTTTTTTTTAAAAAAAAAAATTATTTCAATAAAATTTTAGGAAACCCAAATTCCAAATGCCAATTTTTCAAAGATTTTTTTAATTTTTTTTTCTTTCAATTTTTATTGAAATAAAAATATAATATATATAATTCATAAAAATAAATAAATAGAAATTTGAAATTACGATAAAAGTTTAAATTACATAATTTATTCATAAAAAACATCACTTATAAAAATTACAATAATTAATGTCGAAAGTGGCCTCTAGTACCACATTGCCGAGGTTTTCTCACACGTACGGGATTTTGACGACGCTTTGGTACATCACGAGTTTTTTCTTTTTCTTCTTGATCTTCGTCTTCTTGCTATTGAGGATGTCTAGGAGTAAGTGCTGCAGAGGAATTACTTTCACCTTAAATCCAATTGGATATTTGATTCAATGGAGTATATGCATTCCCAAAGCTTGGAATTTAAAAATTTTGTTGAAATATTTTATTCAGTAACTGGGTAGCGGACTCTTGTGTATTATGACGAGTGTTGAACGTGTTATGCAACAATTCCTCTTCGCTTGATGCAAATGATAGTCAACGATTGTCTTCTTGATGTGGTTGTTGGCTGTCAAAATTAAATTGTTCCCATGGCGTGAACCCATAAGATTGATGTGGTGTGTGGGTAAAAGTGTGAGGAGGCGGTTGAGTGTCAGGAGGTGTTGGTATATAATATTAATTTTGTTGTGTTCTATTGGACATTGATTCTTGGAAAAAATGTTGGCTAGATTGTTGTGGAGGTTAGGGGTGGAAAAAATATTGACTAGATTGTGGTGGAGGTTGAGGGTGAAAAAAAATGTTGGCTATATTGTGGTGGAGGTTGGGGTGGATTGAAACGAGGATCAACCAATTGGTTTTCTACAAAAATAAATCGTTTAGAATTTTTGCAAAATCAAACCATGTATTCATAACTTGGTTTGAATTCAACATTTAGATGTTGACCATGAAAAATATGATTATCTCGTTCATTTCGCTCTTTGTTCTCATTTTCGTAGAATAATGTCCAACTATAGTCAACTTGTTTATCCAAATCTACCTTATGATATTTTCTCATGTTCCACGGAGGATATGGGATTTATTGAAGTAGTCCAAATTGTAGTTTCACTCTATCAGTTTGATGCATTTCTATTATGTAGAAATAAATTAAATATGTAGATGCATTCCATAGCTAATTTTCTTATGGATGATCGTATGTTAGACGTAGATATGGCCTCCAGAGAAAATGATATATAAAAAGTTTGTTAGTAATATATACAAAAGAAAAATAAAATAATAGAAATAACGTAATATTTTAATATAGTACATCGTTAACGGTCATGTGATCAATTTTTTATCAATATCCAGCGGTATGATAACGAGGTGTATCACCAAATTTCATACCCTTTCCACTATATCTACGAAAATAAATTTGAATTTTAGTGAATTAATTAATAGTTGTATAAATATAATATTTAACTTTTTTTATATTTACCTTTTCGCGAATGGAAAATGAGACTCAAGATTACTTATTGGTGTAAGAAATGGAATATGGTACCATGCCCACGTTTGAAGTAGATGTGAACATCCGTCGATCGACATAACATTGGGTTCAGATGCACGACACAATTCTCTATAAAGTATTGCCAAGCACGCTGAACCTCAACTATGGAAATAGAGCATCGTTCTTATTGGACGGTCAAGAGTTGTAACCTTGAGATGGATAAAGTATGTTTGGAGAGAAAATTTCACTTACAACAACTTGAAGAGCTTAGGTTAGAAGCTTATGAGATCTCCCAAATCTATAAGGAGAAGACAAAGTACTTTCATGATAAAATGCTTTCTATGAAGGAATTTTCCATTAGTAAAAAAGTTTTACTGTTCAACTCTCGTCTGAAAATTATGGCTGGAAAAATTATATCCAAGTGGAATGACCTTTTTGTTGTTACTAACACTTTTCATGGTGCAGTGTAAACAAAAAGTGAAAACTCCAACAAAGTATTCAAAGTAAATGGACAACGTCTCAAGCTATTCCATGAGAGATTTGTGCTTGAATATTCTAGCATAGAAGAACTCTCTTTAGAAAAGTCCATCTACACAAGTTTTAACAAGGAGCTCCATTTCCTTACTCTTATTTTATACGTGTTACTTTCATTGAAGACAATATGTAATTTAAATGTGGGGGTATTATTTAGGATTTTACTTGTTAGAGGATTTCAAAAAAAAAAACAAAATAATAATAATAATAATAATAATAATAATAATAATAATAATAATATACATTGTATTGCATGCTTTTTCATCAAGTTTTGTTGGTGCAAATTTTGTGAGTTATATTGTATTGAGTTTCTGGAATGATTAGATAGTATCTTTACATTCTTGATACAATAAGTTGGATTAGAGTGTTAAATTGTGTATCATCTCTGAGAGGTCATTAACCTATGTGAGATTTTGAGCCTTATTATGGATGAAATACATTTTTCTATTTTCTTTTTATTTTTGAGTGTGATTTCACTCATGATTCCTAGTTACGCCAAAACTTGACATGACTTTTGTTTGCATGCATATATTAAAATGATCTAGACATTTGTTTCTTGTTAAGATACTGGCCAAATAAACTTACCTGCAATTATCCATTTATCTAAGTCCCTTTAAACCTAATTATCCCATTTTTTGTTATATGGCTGATTACAAACCTAAAAGTGAAAAACAATCAACTAATCAATCTTGGAGGATAAATGAGTCCTTCTTTAAATAAATATGGGGGGTGCTCAACTTGTTTGTTGGTTAGATTTGAGGTTCATTTTAAAAATTAAAATTTTAAAAAAAATTAAAAACAAAAAATAGAAAAATATATTAATAAATAAATGAGGAAAATGGTTGTGTTGTGAACAAAGAGTTGTGGTTAAAAAAAGAGTGTGAGAATAAATTTAATGATATTTTGTTATTTTTCTCTCGTGATCGTTACTCATTTATCCTCTTTGAATTTTAGCCTTGATATCCTTATGATTGTCTCACCCTTACCTTGACCCCATTACGATCTTAATAAAGACCTTTTGATTATTATGTGCACGTGTTTCAAATATAGATGTTAGAAGCTTGTCAAGCTTGTGGTAGTGTTAGCTTTCATGATGTGATTTGAGTGCAAACAGTAGCCCAAACACTTGAGTGGTTGAGATAATTTTATATCTTAGGAGGACTCTATCACTTATGATACATTCTTTAGTTAATTTGTTCTCTTATTTGTCTTGGTAGTCATGATTGTTTTAAGCTAGAAATATTTTTTCTCTCTCTCACCACTTTGCATTCGTGAGAATATTTGAAATCGCATGCATTACTTTGCTCGGAGTACAAAAGTTTAAGTGTGGGGGAATTTTATCAAAGCATTTGAACACATATTTCTACTTTTTACTTTGGCATTTTAAAAGCTCTTTATAACTTAGATTAATTTTTTAGCTTGTTTCTAAACTTTGGATCGAAATTGGATTTTAATTTTATTATTTGCATATTGACCCCTGCTCGCTCTGTAGGCCATAACTTGAGCTCTGGATATCAGATTAATGCATGCGACCAGGCGTTGGAAATCTAAAAATCAAAGCCATAACTTTTGTGCTGGAATAAAAACCCAATGCTAAACTTTATTGAGCCTAAATTTCAGTTTTCGTTATCTGGGCTTTTGTACTAATTTTAAATAGTGGACCACTTGTTTTACAAGCCCAAAAACGAGTACAATATATTGTTGTTTTCTTCTATTTGAGGGAGGCTGTTTTAGGATTGAAAGAGGGATAGCAAAACAGATTTCTTTATTTATTTCTTTTTTAATGTGTAAAACACATGTTAACTTTCATTATTATTTATTATTTTTATCTATTAAACAATCCACCTCCATTTTAATCAGTGAATAACAAAATCAAATTTAAATTAATTAAATCTAAATGAATGTGAAGCAAGTCACACTATACCAAAAATGACATTTTACAGCACTTTTTTCAAGCCATTTACAGCGCTTTTTCAAAAAATTAAGCGTTTTAGTATCCAGCGCTGTAAAAGATACAACAACGCTCTTTAAAATAAAATAAAAAACGCCGTAAATCTCTTCTAAAAATGCGCTGCTTGTTGTATTAGTTTTACAGCGCTTTTTAAAAAAAGCGTTGTAATAGGTGCATTCCTTTATTTCAATTAGAGCTCTTTCTGGGATTATATCAACAATCTCCTTCATAAATCGCAATATACAGTATCTGCAGTCCATGTTGTTTGTTTGACAAGAGCACTATAAAATAAAACATATAAGTCAATAAATATTTGTGCATTGATTGTTAATGAAATTTTAAAGGCATATATTTCAAACCTTTATTGGAATCCATGTGATTTATTTGATTTTTGCTTCGACACGGTAGCACCCATTTGAGCTCAGAAAACTTGTAAAGCACTATCAAATAAATGTGATTATTAGCATTAACAAACACATTATATATATATATGTAAGAAATAAATGAATAAATGAATACAATACCTGAAGAGTGCAAAAAAATATGTAGGGTTCATAGAGTTACGGTTTCGTTTAAGAAGGAACGGCGAGAATGCGCAGAAATACGAACGGTTTGTAGGACAGAGGAGGGTTCGCAATGAGAAGAGTACGTAATAATGTTCGTAGGGATAGTAACAAATATGGAGATGATTTGCAATGGAGATGGCTAACAATATTGTTCGTAGGGACAGTAGGGTTCGCAATGAGAAGGATAATGAAGAGGAGAAGGACACTGAAGCGTAGTGAAGTTTATGTGATAAAGAGGAAACTGAAGCGATTTACTGTTATATATAAAATCCTATTACAACGCTTTTTTTACATCGCTTTTTTTACAGTGCTTGTCAAAAAAGCGCTGTAAAAGACCTTCTTATTTTTTAAAAGCCTTTTACAACGCTTTTTCAAAAAAGCGCTATAATAGGTCCTTTAATTATGTGAAAGCGCAAGTCTTTTAGAGCGCTTTTTTTACAGGGCTTGTCAAAAAAGAACTGTAAAATACCTTCTTATTTTTTTTTAAAAGCCTTTTACAACGCTTTTCCAAAAAGCGCTGTAAAAGACCTTCTTATTTTTTTTTAAAAGCCTTTTACAACGCTTTTCCAAAAAGCGCTCTAATAGGTCCTTTAATTATGTGAAAGCGTAAGTATTTTACAGCGCTTGTCAAAAACGCGCTGTAAAAGACCTTGTTTTTTTTTAAAGCCTTTTACAGCGCTTTTCCAAAAAGCGCTCTAATAGGTCCCTTAATTATGTGAAAGCGCAAGTCTTTTACAGTGCTTGTCAAAAAAGCGTTGTAAAATACCTTCTTATTTTTTTTAAAAGCCTTTTACAGCGCTTTTTCAAAAAGCGCTCTAATAGGTCCTTTAATTATGTAAAATCGCAAGTCTTTTACAGTGCTTTTTTTACAGCGCTTGTCAAAAACGCGCTCTTGTATCCCCCGTTATTTTTAAAATATCATACAACAGCGCTTGTATTTAATAAGCGCTATAAAAGAGGCGCTATCAAATGTCATTTTTGACGTATTGTCAGTGGCCTACGACATGTCCAGTTTGTCATGCCAAATACCAAGTTGAATAACCGAAAGTAAGAATGAAATAAAACCATACATCTATGTACAACAATAACTCATTCTATTTTAACTCAATATAACAAATATTATAATTGTATTCCCTATAATTATAATTTTGTCTTATTCTTAAAAGTCTAAATTATTTAACATCTAAAGACTTTAATTCATTTTAATTATAATTTAAAATTATGCACTCTGTTCGTTGAGTTATAAATTATTAGTAGCATTACATTACAATGCGACATATTGCTTTCTCGTTTAATATTAGAATTATATATATATATATATATATATATATATATATATATATATTAATTATTTAACATTATATGATTCCTTTTTAAGTAAAATATTTGTTTATGTTAATATAATTATAAGTATGTATAGTATTGAATATATTTTTGGGCTATATTAAAAATAGTAGATAATTTATTTTTGTATTTTTAGTAAGTAATCTATTTGTATTTGATGGTTATGTTGTTCTAATTCTCTCGCAAACTATTAGAGACGACAATCGAAGAGACTGTGACAGATTAGGATATCAGATTCATTTGACAAAATCTTCAATCGAGGTAAGAAGTAAGAGGATGTTCAATTTTACGAGTATAATATAACGTGAGACGAATGGGAATGCCATAATTCTCAAATATTCATCTGGGACTTACTACGTAAGGTCGAGCCCTATTGAATAATAATAATTAATAACATATGAATGGTAACAATGAGTACTAAAATATTATTTAGAAACATATAGAATTGCAGTGAATTAATTTATGTCAAGATTGCATGATATTTGATTTTAAAAAATTATATGCTAATTGTTATCATATGGATAATGTCTATTTGACTAAAATTATGAGTTTACTTGAATGCACCACTTGACTTAAATTTACGTAGACGTAAATTTTGATACATATTGTAAATTCAAACTGAGAGTTATTGAGTTATGATAATCGAATAAGTATGAGTTAGATATTGGAGTGAAGATTATTTTGTCATCATATCGGGAGGGTCTGGCAAGCCTAGTGATTTCGTAGAAGTACAAATGAATGAGTCTAATCATAGAGGGCTATGGTCGAACCGTAAGGTAAGACTGATAGACTTAGGTGTTTCTCTGGTGGGGAATTCCTAAGTGGATTAGTGGGTTATTTCCTAAAACTGGGAGGTACCGTGCAACACATGAATACCCTGATTGTCGCATATATGTGTCTCAGATTGAGTTGAAGGGATCTATAAGGACTTTACTATTCATGAATTGTCTCTCTACCAAATATTTCAAAGTAGAATGGTACCTAATGATGAAAAAGTATAGAGTATAAGACATGCACTACATTTCATCCTTTTGATTGTTTTATTGTGATGGGTTTGGATCAACCTTTGATATTATGTTCTTGAATATTTATCATGTTGTGCCAATTTGACTACTTGCATGTTTTCATCGCTTATCTTATAATGTTACATGATTTTGAAACTTACCATTCGTTGTTTATGTTTGACATGTGCGATGGACACAAACGAGTTGCAGGTTAATAC
Organism: Cicer judaicum; assembly: GCA_037974835.1. Lineage (NCBI taxonomy): Eukaryota > Viridiplantae > Streptophyta > Magnoliopsida > Fabales > Fabaceae > Cicer > Cicer judaicum. The sequence continues at coordinate 5,982,541 of JBBPBS010000417.1, forward strand.
CCTCACGGTATATTCCTTTTGTTTACGTCTTTTTTTAACATCTTTTTATTTTAGGAATTCCTATTGTGATGGTGACATCGCGTTGGAACTATATTTACTTTTGATACTAAACTTATTTACGTTTATTACAAAAGAAGTTTATTGTCTAATATTCAGGTGGCTAAATTTGATGGATATTTTTGTATTAATGTGACGTGTTAAGTGATTACATTATGCTCTTTACGTTGTAAATATATTTGAAAGTTTTTTTTTCTTCTTGAGAAATTTCATTACTCAATGTCAAAATTCAAAAATACTAGTTTAGGGTTAGAGTGTTACATCATTCGTATTGGCAATTGTTAGAAATGATTTCAATAGCTAAACCTTGTTATAACTTTTATTGTGATTGTCATAAAGACTAAATACACCACTTATAATAGATAAATGGTCAAAATAAACATAAAAGATCAAAATTATATTTAAACTCATTTTCTTAACAGGCACTTATTACCGTGACCAATACTTTAAATATATTTTAAAGTCATGTTAGCTAACAAATCTCAAATCCCTAAAGCCTCGTTTGATCAGTAATATATGATATAAAGCTGGATAAGGATATAATTAGGGTTGTGTATGGTTGGTTTTTTTAGAAAAAACAAACCATATCCATTTTAAAACTAATATATGGATTTAGATTTATAACCAAATTTATTATTTGGTTTAAAAGCGGTTATGAAATCAATTGTAAAATTGGTTATGGTTAAATAACCAGTTTATAATTAAGCAACTAGTTTTGAAAATTTTAATTTTAAAATCGATTCTTTTTTTTTTAAAATCGGTTAAAGTTTGATTATTTGTAATATTTATTTTTTAAAATGGATTTAGATTCGATTTTGAATTTGGGCTTATAACCGAATTTTTTGCACAGCCCTACTTGGCAGTAGCAGGATTCTGGTCAAACTGAATGATCATTGACTTGTCTTTGAATACATATTCATTCCTTAAATTCTACCGTCAATATTCATATGCAATGCAAACAACATCAATAAGATAAAAATAATAATTTGATGAGATGATGAGTTGCTTCTTTTCAGCAGAGCTCATCAAAATGTTATGTTTTAATTATATTAGGTAAGAAGAAACGATGAAGAAAAAGATATTCGCGATTTAAGTTTTTTTAAGAAAGAATACTTAAATATTATGTTTTTTTAGGGTCCTACGTATATCCATATGTGCCTTAGGGTGTACAGATGCATAAAAATCAGCCCTTTTACTAGAATTTGGTATTAATTGAAAGAAAAAAAAAAGATTGCTACCGCAAATTTACAGCAATTCGGAGGCTTTTTTGGACATCCAAACACCATTCTTGGTTGGAATAACACTTGACAAGAACATTTGGAGGCACACAAGACTTCTTCTTCTTGGTTAATTATTATTTGCAATTTTAGCTCATGAATTTTATTATGTGTTTAGTTATTAGTATGATTATGTGTAACTAGATCCATAGCCTGCTAAGGCTATGATAGATCTTTTACCAATTTGATTATATTTTTCTCTTAAATTTATAATTTTGTATCTTTCATCATAATGAATGAATTAATCCTTATATTTTAATCTCAATAAATAGTAGGTATCCATTAACAAGTTAATTAATTTACATATAAATTCACCATAACTAATTAATAGAACTCTAGGATTAATTGATATGGAAAGATTGAACTGACTATAACTCAATTTCTTATTTCAATCACTATTTAATTACAAGTCTATTAGGTTATAATGGTGTTTTTAAGTGATTATCTTGGATAACTATGAAAGTTATTGATCAAGGGAATTTTTTTTTTTCTGTCACTCACCATAATTATTCTTAATAGTAATAGATTAGATGATTGACATCAATTGAAAGTATAAATGATAAGTGTTTTATGCGATAAAATTGTAACTAGCATATGTTTCCCAAACCAAGTTTTTGGCTTTGTTTTGGAGGATTGAATAATGTTTTAGGTTTTCAATCAATGTTTTCTAGTTAATTGTCTTGTTCGATTTTTTTACTAACAAATTAGTGTTTATGGATCAAAGATGGGTTCTTGAAATTAATTGTATTTAGACTCGATCCTATTAGAAGCTTAAGACCAGAAGACCATATGGTTGGACTTGGAGGGAATGAAGGGCAGCGATAAATTGCTAATCATGTGCATAATATCATTGACATGACACTAATGATATGGAAAAAAGGGATATGAGAATATGATGTAATTGACCTTTAAACCCTACACACTAATATTGAGGGGTCTAAATAATAGATGCTCAATTTACATTCAAGCCAATGATGTTTAAAATGCTACAAGCAATTGGATAATTTAGTGGATCTCCTAATAAAGACCCTCATTTGCATCTCAAGTAGTTGGTAGAAGTTGGTAGAATTAGTTACTAAATGTCTGAATGTATATATACATATTGCGACAAAGTTAATTAGACCCGTTAATATTCTTGTTGATTATATAGACTTTTTAGGTAGCTGAAGAGAGAAAATAACTTTGAATTTTATTTATGGAATAAATTTGGAGTTCTTTTTTACATATATAAAGTCTTCTCCTATTTTGATTTCATTAAATATTCTTGTTTTCCAACAATCTCATTTCTAAGCTATCTTGAAAGGTGGAGTTTGAAGAGTAGGATTTGCGAAAGGGCCTTCAACTAATCCCTTTGCTATCATCCTATAAGCAGCTTCAGTTAAGTGAGCTCCATCCCAATTTATTAGTTTTGAGGTGTCCGAACAAACTTTCGTACCTGGCCCTCCACATGGAATATTAAAATTGACATTGTATCGCCCATCTAATCCACAACATGCTTTCAAAATCTCATTTTTGTCGGAAGTAAAGCCTGCAATGTACATAAAACAAAGTCAAAGTTAAATGAATTTAACAAAAAAATTGGCAAATAATTATTTTTCGATTAAAGAAAGTAAGAACAACACACACCATATTGTTGTGGTGTTTGATATAAACGTTTGGCATTATTGTAGTAGTCAAAATATATTATTTTAGCTTGAGAATTCTTTTGTTGTAATGTCATGATGGCATTTTTGAGTTGTTCGTTAAAGTATTCGACTAAATTATTGTAAGCTATCAAGCACCCCAATTCATCAAAATCTTCTTTCTTTTTACTATCAACCATTGTCAATAAAGCAGCATTACACCCTATTGGAAAGTTCCCAGGAACCACAAGCTCAATCGCGCCTTCTTTAATTAATGCCTAAGAAATGGAAAAAAAATAAAACAAAATATTTGTTATATGTACTCATGTCCATGATTCATTCGATTATATCTATAATGAAATCTAATTTCTAATGATTGGATCAATCATTCAAATATTTAAATTTGATATAACATACAGAGGTAGTATTTGCAATTGCTTCTACTATGATGGGGACAATTTCTCGAATTTCTGTAATAGTTTTCTGACCGAAAGCATACTGAATAACATCATTTCCACCTATCTCTCCAACAAGAAACATTGATTTTTTGAAGTAGACATCACACTCTGTTACATAGTGGAACAACAATTATGTTAAAAAATATTGGAAAAACAAAATTTTTTTGACGCAAATACATTAATCAAAGAGTTATGATAGTTATAAAAAAATACTACTAATAATCAAGGAGTTATTGTAAAACCTTCTATATTTTTACAGAGGGAAGATTTTAGCTCCTTAAACCATCCAAGTTGAACACTTAACGAGTTATTTGTTGCTGGTACCCTAATTCCATGATTTATGAAAAATGATTCTTCAAGTGCAGTGGAACCAGCAACTGCAAAATTCACTCCTTTCATGATGTCTTGGTCTTTGGTAAGATTTTTTACGGCTGGCAAAAATGGCAGTCCATATGCCTCAGCTACAATATGAATGGCCACAATTAAGTGAATTATAGATAGAAAATAAGCCAATGTTATTTTTTTTATTTTAAAGAATGTAAACAACTTTAATAGACATAGCATGTTTGAGTAAAAATACCTATAAAGTCTATGATAAGTCGTCCATTCGACAAACGTCCAGCTGGATGTTTGAAGTATGTTGAGCCATAAGGACTATCGCTAGGCATGGGATGATCACGATGGAAAGCCATAGCATTCCCAGTATCACTTATAGAGTCACCAAAGTTGAAGATAGCTTCATATGGGAGAGAATCAACATTTGAAACAACATTTCCAAGAAAACCAAATGTGAGGATGATGCAAAAGAGATTAAAGATCTTCATGGTGTTATTTATTTTTTATGATAAATATTGATATATGTGGTGATGAGTGTTTGACAAATGGGTTTGATAAGCTTTATATATAGCGGCACTAATGCCTTACCTCGTCATATAGTAAATTATCTAGGTTGTTTAATATAAACGATTTAACTATTTTAATTCTTGTAAAGTTGTATCCTTAGTATTTAACTTGTTTTTTTCCAACTTATACGCATCCACAAACAGAAGTTTGGTTGTACCGAACATAGTTTATCGTGACTATTTTAGTTTTATTGCTTGCATATGAATTAACTATTTTGAATCTTGTAAAGTGTTATGATACATAATTAATTGACATTTTCCAACACCTATCCATCTACATACAAAAATTTGTTTTGTTGAGCAATATTTGTTGTTATTTTGTTTTTTTTAATTATATACAAACACTGAAATTAGACAACTAAACATTATTTTATACATGATTGATAGGATGTGATTTCCTCGCTCCACATACCGTAAAACATCCTCATGATAACAACATAGTGTTTAAAACTCTAATTATAATTGTTTCTCAAATAAGTAACACTAATTATAATTGCAATCCTCCATTAAATATAAAATCATATTGCATAGTGTGTGTTAATAAAAAATGTTTTTTAAATAATTGATGTATAATGTGATTAAACATTAGGGTTTCTTAATTTATCCTTTATTATGAAATAAATTAAATATATTATATTTGATGATTAATGTTTTTAATATTTTATAATATGATTAAATATGAAAATTTCTTAACGGAGATTAATTTTACAATATTATATTTTTAATGTTAAGATTTCAACGTTTGATCTAATATTGCAATAATTAAAGGATAAATTTACAAGTCGTTATAATAATGCACATATCAGTATGATTTATCCGTACTTCAAGACATGTGTTGTTGAAAGTGTCATTGTTGTAAACAACAAAACTAAAATTTTAAAAAAATTGTCTAATATGGTAGTTCTAACAATAACTTCCAGCATACAACTCTTTTAATCTAAGAAGCATTCAAATTTTATGACCAAATTGAAGACATCGTTATTCTTTTAATCTAAGAAGCATTCAAATTTATGACCGAATTGAAGACACCGTTATGGTATTTAGTGGCAGTTGAAATTGACATAATGTGCCAAATTTAGTTGACATTATACCCCTATATTTTTTTATAGTATATCACTCTCCATTAATATTTAACACTGTTTTGACCTAGTTAAATGTAGTTTGAATTAGATTTATTTATTTACTTGTACATAATATTTTTATGCATAAAGTATATATTGTATAGAAAAATTAGTATTAAAATCACAAGATTCAATTTTTGATAATTAGGAATTAAGTTCGGTGTCAGAGATTTACAAAATTCACATATACTGTACACCAACCATTTACTATATATACCTTATGGTAAGTAATAAGAATTAGTTAACCGTTCTAAAAAAAACTAAATCCATTCTATTTCGAATACATGAAATAACCCAAAAAATATTATATTAATAATATAATTATTATTTAAAAATAAAAAATTAATACAACATAAAATTAATTTAATTTAATTTATATATTATCAATGTAAAATATTTATCCACTGTCAATCAATCACAAATCGTAGATCATTAACAAAGTTTGACTTTCTTGATAACTATTTATAAAATCAATCATATGATCGATAGTGCATAGAAATTACACTAAAAAAATCCTATTAGAAAATAACAAGATTCAATTTTTGATATTTAGAAAATGAATTTTGTGTCGTGGTATTTTCTATTCACATGAATGGAACCAAGTGATATAATAGTATATTTTTATATTACATTGCAATATATGATCTACACAGAAAATCATATCTCAAGTGTTATGCATGCTCCTAATATAATAGTACGTTTTTATATTACATTGTAATATAGTATGTAATCTATGATTTACCAAGTCTTATGCATGCTCCTAATAATTATATGATCCGGATATATTACATGCCACTAAGGCAACTTCCACATAGAAAATTATCCATACCAATAGGGAAAATAAACATGCCACAAAGGCAACTTCCACACAGAAAATCACTCATATCAATGGGAAAAATCTGCCACAAAGGCAACTTCCACGAAGATGCATATGCATGACATGATGATATATTCTCACACAGCCCACTAAGAATCATGTCATATGCATTCAAATCACGTTTTAAAATCATCATCTTATTCACATATCACTAAGATCACTTGTCATACATCCTTATCATGAGTATCACACATTGATAGACAAATAAATAATTATGAAAATTATAACTTTCACCGCATACACAAAAAAATCGAGACTTGATGTCATATAGACCATAAAGATTAACATGTTAACATATATAACAACAAAATTCTTTTTTCATATTCATCATAAAAATTAAAACTCTATTACATATAACATAAAAATTCATATTTTACTTCATATTTGCCATAAAAATCAAAATTTTATCATATATAACATAAAAATTCATACTTTACTTTATATTTATCATAAATAAGACTTTCATCACATTAAAAATAAAAGGCTTAATTGCAGTTTTGGTCCCCCTATTTTAGCTGAATCGTGAAAGTAGTCCCCCCCATTTTGTTTCTCCCTAGTTTTGGTCCCGAAACAGAATTTTGGTTCAAAATTTGATGAAATTTTATTTTTTTAAAGTCGTACTACACCATTTATGATCATATATTTCAGGTACAATTGTTGCAAATGAGATCTTGAGGCATGATCTAACTTAAATAAATGTACAAAAAATGAAATTTCATGAAGTTTTAGACCAAAATTTTGCTTGGGGGACCAAAACTGGGGAGAAACAAAATGGGGGGGGGGACTACTTTCACGATTCAACTAAAATAGGGGTGCCAAAACTGCAATTAAGCCAAAATAAAAACTTAAACTTTCTTCACATATATCACACAGTTACAGAATTTAAATCAGACAACAACCTAATAAAAGTTTCTAATCCATATTTTAATCCTACAAACCATAATTATTCATATTAATTCAATCATTACTAAATATGGCTACCGCTATGCGTAGCAAACCTCGCATGAAATGTTAGGAAATACAAATTTACCATTCATCTCACATTATAATATACTCATGTAATTAAACGTCCTTTCACCACTTATCTTTTTCTGACGCTTTCATGCACAAATATGAGTCCGCAAGAAAAAGCATATGTTATTTGACTCCTTGTCCTTCAATCGATCTAACTCGATAGTTTATGAATAAACTTCAAAAATAAATTATGAAAACACACTCTAAAATGGTCAATTTTTAAAACTGAATCAAGTTAACTTACCTAAATCAGAAAATAATCATGGTATAATATAGCCATCGTTCACATGGTCGTTTTGACATTGGTTTCACTCAAGTCAGACTTACAGAAAAACGGTGCAAAATAACGAATTCTATAAACAGATAAATCATATATTTTATAGAGATATTGGGATGGTTAAAAATATGAAAAATATGTTCAATTGACTAGCTAAATGAATGAAACGACACTAAAATTTTGATGAAAACGGAGAAAGTTTTCTGAAACAAGTATCGACCAGCGATGCCAAACGATAATCCTAATTTTTATTTCTTACATGGCATGTTGTTTTCTTTTTATATATATATATATATATATATATATATATTTAAATTAGGTTTGACTTGTATATGGGTCTAACCCATAAACACATTTTACTCCTTTCTTTTAATTTTTTAAATAAAACCAACTATTATCAAAACTAATTCTTTTAACACAACTTCATTACTAAAGTTTTACTAATATTTATAAAAAGTAACTAAAGTAATTACTATTTTAAAATACATTAATATCAAAAACTCTCATATTCACAATATTAACTACAACTATTACTATAATATTTTACAAAATAATCACATAAAAATACTACCATCTTTATAGAATAGTCAAAACGATAAAATAAATAAATAAATATAACATAAATAATTTATATCTATTACTAAATCTTAATAAATACATATAAAATCATCATATCATAGAAAATATATAAAAGTAAATATCATGTAGTCAAACGCACACTAAAATATCACAACAAATATCTAATGCAAATTTACATGTAAATTCACTCAAATCTTATCCTCTAAAATAACTTTACTAAAATACCATTATGTTTTTGAAAAATAAATTAAATAACTAAATATAATATTTATAATTTATATTAATCATTAAATTAAATATATCTACGATTATCAAACCATAAGAAACTCACACATATGAAGAGAAGTAATCATAAACTTAATCAACCTTATTCTAAAATGTTTATAACACCAATTAATTTCTTTAAAAGCTTATTTAATTAATAAAATAGTTGATTATGAAATTTGGGATGTTACAAGTTGCATAGGAATTAATCATATATGTCATTGTCTTCCTATTTCAAGATATAAAATAAATTCCACTAATTATAGTATGTATGTATGTATTTCTTGATAAACCGTTAAAACAACTTAATATATTAATTGAGTTAAAATCATTGGAAGAATCGCTATCAATAATAATGGATGAGTGTCAAATAACTCATATTTATTGTATTATAATTTATAACTCATGGCACATGAATAGTTTTACAAAATATTATATGTAAAAACTGTAATAATAAAATGTGTGATAAAGTAAAAAAAAAAAATGCTAAAGCAAATTGCAAGAATAAAATAAAAAGAAAGTTGAAGAGTGCTTGTTAGATGTATGTAAAAATATGCTAAAGCAAATTGCAAGAATAAAATAAAACATCCCTTCTCTGTTCATAGATTTAAATTCCTTTGGTAGTAGGGTTGTGCATGGTTGATTTTTTTAAAAAACCAAACTATGTTTATTTTAAAATCAATATATGGATTTATATTTATAACCAAATCCATTATTTGGTTTAAAAGCGGTTATAAAACTAATTGTAAAATTGGTTATAATTAAATAACCGATTTATAATTAAGCAACTGATTTTAAAAAATTTAGTTTTAAAATCATTTTTTTTTCAAAATCGATTAAAATTTCATTATTTTTTAAAAAATCGGTTATTTAAAAAAATTAATTTTTTGAAAATTTTTTTTAAAATCAAATTTTTTTCGAAAAAATTTGTTTTAAAATTTTTCTGAGAAAAAAAAAAGTTTTTTCAAAATTAACAAAATATTGGTAGTGGATAAAAACAAAATCCAAATATAAAACATAAGCGGTTATCCAACCGATTTATAAATTAATTGGATTTTAATCGGATATTTTAAATGGATTTGGATCCGATTTTTGATTTGGGCCTTATAACTGGATTTTTTGCACAACCTTAGATATAATAGTGACAAGTTAAATACTATCACTTTTTGTATTTGATACACACATGATAATCAACCGGATAACATTTTATTTTGCCATGTATTTGGTACACATCTCATCATGACATGATATAATATATATTATATTTTAATAACAAATTAACATTGTGAACAATTATATATTAACTTTTTTTTAATTAACTTATAATAAAATAATTTTATATTAACACTACAAAATAAAAAATTTAATTTAAAAAAAAAACCATGAGTAATCAAATAATTTTATTTTATTTGTTAGAATATAAATAAAAATATGATACATA
>JBBPBS010000417.1:5999947-6047894 GCA_037974835.1 Cicer judaicum
AAAAAAAAAAAAAAACTTAATTTTAAAAGAACAATTCCTATATCCTTACAACAAAATTTAAAAATGAAGATTTCAACTTAAATATCTGAATTAACTAGAATTCTAATTTCTCTATAATTTTCAATTGTCCCATCCAAACACACTTTTAGTGCACTAGTTAAAAATATAAATACAGAAAAACTATATTGAAAATTGTGTATTCAGAAAGTTTAAGTTTTGTTTTTTCCAATGCACTCTATAATTTTGTTAATGATAATTATGGAAATAAAGGGATAACGTAAAAAAGGTGCAGAGGTATCTTTAATAATTGCCTACCCCTATACCTAATCCATTTATCAAAAAGTAACCCCAAATTTCAATGATCCTCTACCTTTGTCCAGCAATAGACCTTATTTACAAGGGAGGTAAGAACAGAACTACGGTGGCAAAATTAAGCACCTGAATGAAAAATCTAAATGTTGGCTTGCATCACCAAAATGATACATGCGTTCATTCATTGTTGTCCCTGAGTAAGTCTATGCATCTCATTTTGGTTACCGAGAGTATCAATGAGAAGGGGTGGAGCATACTGTGCTGTCCCTTGGTGTTCTTCAGAATCCTGGCAGAATGAGAGAACAATGCTATCAATTGACATCTCCACCACTGCAAAAAATAGAGTTGCAACAATGTATCCAAGACCCCAGCATACCTGCATTATTACACCAAATATAAAGTAAGGTTCTGTCAGTAGTTCTAAAATTCACATTTCATGGTGAATTTATACAATTTCTAGAGGGAGCCTCTGACTCTTGCTCAGAGAGAGCCTAATCTGGTTTGTAAAGCTTGCTGTTCTCTTTATGGTTTGAATCAACCTCCTTGTTAGGTACTTTGGAAGGTTCAATACTGTCCTTTTGGAATTGGGAATGTATCACTCTAATTGTTTCTCAAAGGAAGTGGTGTAGTTGTTTCTCAAAGGAAGTATTTATTGGACATTCTCGAGGAAACTGACATGTTAGTAAGCTAAATTATCTTACTGTCACTCATCTAGATATTTCATTTGTTGTTCCAGTGGTGAGTCAATTCCTTCAGTCTCCTTGTGATTGTCATTAGGATGAAGTGGTTCATATTATAAGGTATATCAAAGGATGTTCTGGTCAAGGTTTATCTTATGAAAATAGAGGTATTTCCCAAATATGGTTACTCACATGCTATTTGGGCTAGATCTCCTTCCAACAACCATTTTACCTCAAGATATGGTGTTCTCGTAGGGGGTCATCTTGTCGTTTAGAAAATTAAGGAGGTCGAGGTTATTGCTAGATCTAGTGATGAGGTTAAGTATATTGCTATGGCATTGGTCAATATAAGCTTATCTATTTTTTGTTACAAAAATTTAGGGTGAGGGGATGGTGCCCCAGTCCAAGATAAGGGAAACCTTAGGGATTTAAATTTATCTGGACCAAACAACTAGTTCATGAGTTGAAATTTATTCGGGTTTCTCAAATGAAGTTGTTTTGCGATCATTACCTTGCTCTTGATATTTTGCTTCCAACCCGATCTTTCATAAGGACCAAACATTTTGAAGTGGGTTGCCATTTCATTAGACAATATTTTATCTGGTTATATTGTCATTTGTTACGTTAGTTCTAAGAAAATCAACTAGGTGATAATCTCACTAAAGTCTCTTATGGGTTCTCAGATTGTGCATATGATCTATGTGCTCCATCTTGAGGGGGAGTGTTAGAGTTCCAAGTATTGGACCCATAAATCATTAGTGTGTGTGTATATGTACTCTTGTAATGTCTCCTTTGTAAGTAAGTAATGAAATATAATTTCTATAGTTTGTATGGTGCAAATCATGAGCTAATGTAGGATCAAAATGGTTCTGAACAATTATTGAGTTTCAAAACAAAGTCTATAATCTAACAAATTGAAATTGACAGCTGCTAAGTTTAACAATAGAACATCAAAATATTTGGAAAAACTAAAATAATTTGACTTTGAAAGGCTTTTATCTACTATCAACTAAAATACTGAATCACCATTCATTACATTTTGGATTATAAAAAACATACCACAACAGGGAAGAGTGGAGATGAGGTCTTGTTATGGCCAGAATTGTACTTGTGTGTGTCCAACATGAGGAATGCGAACACCGAACTTGAGAGGCTGACACACAGTTTTCCAAGGAACAAAATGACATCTCCAATTATATTAAGACGCCCAATCTTTAGAATGTTATTCATGATCAAGTCTGTTGCAATAGAAGACGCACTAAAGAAACCTTTGCCAGTTATAGCAATCTGCAAGCATCAACAAGATACTCAAAGTTAAACGAATTTATTGCAGCGCAATAACAGAGATGTATACTCACATGATGCATGCATAAAAATATGCTTTATGGTAAATAGTGTAGTTTAACAAAATCTACCATTATGTAAGCATTTCGGTTTACTGATTTGATTGTCCACTCAATACACCTGAGAAAACATTGGGAAGATTGGTATGCAGCCTTGCCTATCCAGCTGTCATGCACGTGACTAGATACTTTTAGTTTGCGACGAATAGATTCAAGCAGAAAGCGGATTGATTCTACAAATGACACAATCAGAGAACCCAGAGCCACAGATCCGAGACTGTAACGCATAAGCCTCTTCATGGAGGAAAAGACTGACAAAAATGGAATTTCAGGCTGCATAGAGAAATATAAATTATATTTAATAACAAGGACAACAAAGAATTTTTCAAGTATAAATGAAAAAAGCTTAAGTAGTAGATGGCCTAGTTCAAGTCAGCAAAGAATTTGATTCAAACATGTTTTTCGTGGAGCTCAAATTTGCTGATTTGTTGGCATAAGCAGTTTAGTGGTCTGATTATTTAACACAATTTGCCGCATGTTTCACACAATGAGCTATACTTTAATAAGGTTAAAATATGTCTTTGGTCTTGCAAATATACCATTTTTTCTTTTCATACCTGTAAAATAATTGTTTTTCATCCTTACAGATATACCACATTTTACTTTTTGTCCTAGTTGTTTTGTTTTAGTCCTTGCAAAATTAATTTATATTGAAATTGGTCAGTGTAATATATAGAATCTTTGATTTTAGTCCCTCCAATATGAACTAAATAAGGACTAAAATAAATATTATAGACATATTATAGGGACCAATTCCAATATGAAGAAAGTTTGCAAGGACCAAATATATATTTAAACCTTGAAACCAATGTGGAACAACTTCTGAGCCAAATAGAAACTAATGGCCCTGCTTAGGTTGGGACTACATGGTGATCTGTATTAAATTTGAGTTATGTTGGCTGCATACAACCATCACCGATTCCTCTGCATTGCATTATTCATTTTGGACAAGGCATTATGACTTACAGATGTTTCGCCATGAGCCCAATAATAAGAAGCAACGGACCCGGCAACCACCGTTGAGGAGCACGCAATGAAAAATTGTGTAGCCCAATAGCACCCAAATAGGTGAAAAAGAATGGAAATTCCAATATGCGGTGTGTAATGAATGCTATATCCACAACAACGATCACAGTTCACGCGTTTTGCAACAAGGTCATACGTGCAGCAGTTAGAGTTGCAGTCATTCTGAACAATCTGGCCAGAGCTGAATAAATGGAGAGCAGCTGAAGTCCAAAACATGTAAAACACGGCAAGGATACCGTACGGTACGAGTGGAAAAATTATGAGTGCTTGAACTTCTCCTATCACTTTTGCAGCTACCTGTGAGCAAAGTTAGCATTAAATCAACTAAATTGTTTTACTTCATGCAATGGAAGGAATACTACATTATCATTTCATTGTTGTTTTATTAGCAAGTTTTGCTCAACAATTCTGTGAGAAGGATACTGGATGTGCAAACTCAACACAATACATATATATATATCATAAACCGGCACATGAAGGTTTAAGGTTTATGAATACAACGGTCAAAAAGGAGGATTTAAGTTGAAAAATCCATTCATTGTATAGTTAAAAAAACGAATGACCGACCAAATATGTATAACGATAATTGGACCCAAGTTGTGGCCGGTGCTTCCGTAGAAAATAAGGAAAATGAGCACTGACTTTGTCTCTTTTCCAAGAACAGGGCTATATGTGTACACTCAATTGCATAGTCCTTAGTAGCAAATAAATTGTACTCGTGTATGAGCACTTGATAACATAAAAGTAAATAAATAAGAATTCATAGAACAAAATGCTTGCCTTTAGTACAGATGTTGCCATAAGGATGCGTCGCACAATAGCAATTGAAGTAAGAACGGCAACAACCATGATAACAGTCATAAGTACAGTGAAAGCACGTAGATGAGTCAACTCCTGAAAGTGAAATCATTTTGTTAGATGTTCACATGCAAAAAATCATCAAGTTTTTGAAGAATTGAGAAAATTTGAATCCTTTTTTTCAATAGGATGTTACTCACCCTCCCAAATACGTTAATGTAAGGGTCATGCTCACCAATGATGGGAGAGATAGCATCATTTCCAATCCATCCAGCTGAAAATTAGGAAGAAAATTAGCTCAATATTATTGTTTGATTGATTGTCCAAAATCCAGAACAAAATGATATGTTTTAAGTGTCTAAACATAGTTTTTCCCTTTAAGACCCAGCATTGAAGTGATTCATGCAAATGTTCTCAAAAGACAAAAAACAGCCATGCTGCTGAAAATGAACAAAGCATTAAACATATAGAATGCAGAAAAGAATAACAATTCAATCCAGGAGTATTATTCATAATATTTTTTTACATCGGCATAATGATACTTTCATAAGAGGGTACATATTTGTTCCTAGAAATACTGAAATAGCCCACGAGAGATCCTAACCTTTAATGTAGAACAACATTGTGACTGCTATTGTTAGAACATTAAATAGAACCACTGTTATCCACGGCATTGCAGCAACAAAATGCCGAATCAACATCAGCCAAATCACAGACAGAAAAAGAGGTAAAATCCCTCCACAAACAATCAGCACCGGCCATGCCTTCCCTATGTCAGCCATGTACCTCTGTAAATATACAAATCATAACACATTTTAATTCTAAAGCACATAATACACATGACGCTGAATATTCATAAGGTCCCTGCAAATAATACGTTGTAAATGTAAATGCAACATACAATGTTGATACTGAGTTGTTACATCTTCCCTTGACAAAATTACAATAATAATACCAATAAAAGTAGTAGGAAGTTAAAAAATGTTAACCTTTAAGACAGCTGACCGAGAATTAATAGATTTGTGAATTGACTTATCAATAACAATGTCTTCATCAATGTTAACACCACCCATCTCCTGCCAATGCTTCAGAGATGTGTTTGATGCTCGAGCAATAAACTGGCAACTCCAGTAAACTAAACAAAAATACTCTTTTTAGAATCAAGCATTTTTAAAAAGGTCAAAAATCAAAGCGCAACAAAAGATATAGATAGTTTTACTCACCATTTATGCTAGGAAATATAACAGGATAACACGGGCCCTGAAGTTGTAGAGAGGAGTTTCTCATTTCCGGTGTAAGGAACTCATAATAATTGTAGTTTGTATTAACCCAATCTTCCATTGAAAGACGAATGTCTCCTTCAGGATAATCACACACCCAATCAAGAGAATCGTCAGAAGGTATAGGGCAACCCGACAAGCATATACTACGCGCATCGGCAAGTTTGAATTGGCTATCCTTCAATCCACTCTGATAAACTTGGTTAGGATTTTGCCAATATCTGAGCTCGAATTCACCAAGGCCAGGATGTGCATGCTTGTCCCCACACACATTCCCTTTGTAGTCTATCCCATAAATAAGCCTGAGGTAAACCATATTGCTAGTGAGGACGTTATCAAAAAATTACGTAGTTATCAATATATAGTTTTAAATTGCAGTCTGCAACCACGATTGTGGCAGCAATATAACATTTTAGAGGTCTTTGCACTGCAATAGTGTGCATCGGCTGCATTTTAATCGCAATTTAAAACCATGATTATCACAAAATAAAAAGGAGAATAAAAATCATGGGCCTCATCCTGCTACAATTCAAACCCTACTTCCTGGTTTAAGCTCTTAATCAGATAATATAGCTAATCAACCAAACAACAAGATTAATCCTTATTTGAAAGAGTATTTTAATATTTAATTAACCCAGTACATTAGCTAAAATCAAAATTTAATGATTTCACACAAATGTTGTATAAATTCAGAATTTCATGGAATCTGATGCATGCTAAGGTATACAGAACACCCAATTACTAGGAAAAATATTTTATTTTTCTCTTAAAAAATCTTAATTAAGTAAACTAATCAAAAACTAAAAGAAGGAAAGTAAAAAATCATGGACCCCTAAGAAGAAAAAATGCATCAATTACAAACTGCCCTTAAAATAAGAGCTATTAAAAAAACCCATCAAGGGAAACTACCAGATGTGTTAAAATCTGCATTAAAAATCAAAACTTGCCAATTACAGAACCTCCATTAACATAAAAACCCAATGGTTGAAGTTAGATAATAAAGATGGAAACTTTAAGAATCTTTTTTACCTGAGTGGGTTTCCTTGGTTGAAACCAAAACTTGAATTAACAATCATTGCAATCCAAAAAGCAATAAAGATCAAAAGAGCAGTGATGTCTCTGCATTTTCTGTTGTGCTTTATGATTCCACCCATTTGAGTAACTCCATCACTTGATGTATAACTTCCTATTACTGCACCTAAAGGACCCCTCATTTTCAACTAAGTATATACAAAAATAAGAAGCTTTGTTTCTATTTTTGAAGAAGAAAATGAGAATGCAGAAGAAGATGGGGGTTAGCAGCAGAGAGTGAAGTGAAGCGTGAAAACCAGTGTGAAAAAGTAAAGTGTTTTAGATTTGGGTTAATATTAATAAAAAGAATTTAAGATAGATTTTATGAAGTGGATGTTTTTTTTTTCTTTACTTTTTCTTTTGTGTTGGTTAAACAAAAAGGAATCCGTGTTTTGTGGCTTCTCGGACACATTTGACTAGGAGCTTTCTAATGTTCGGCTAGGCTTAAACTTCAAACTAAAAAACTGGTAAATTGACTTCAGACTAAAAGCTGGAAAATTGTGTATATTTATATTCTCCATTTGAAATATATTATAAATAAAATGACTAAATTAAGTATATTAAAAAATATTCTTGATACAATTCTCATAAAAAAATTATTTGAAATATATTATAAGTAAAAAATAACTAAATTAAGTATATTAAAAAAATACTCTTGATACAATTCTCATAAAAAATTGAGAATTTTAATTCAACATGGATTAGTACATTTGATTTTTAAATTAATAGTTAAATAATATTGTTTGAAAAAAATTATTTTTGTCATTTATATAATTATAATAACTAAAAACATCTTTGCAAAATAAATTTTAATTTTTTTTAAATTTTTAGTACTCGTAATAGTGAATATTGGATATTTTTATGATAAAATATTAAAAAATAGTATAATAATTATAAATAATGAAATGATGATTTTTCTTATGAAATGATTTTTACTAAAATACAAAAAAAATATAATAAATAATTCTTTAATTTATAAAAATAATCTTTAATTTATTTTATAGAGTAAATGTACCAAAATATTTTAATTTATAAATGTATTGTAGAAGCTTTCTGAAAAATTAAACACAATATGATTAGACATCTACCGAGTGTTATAAAGAAAAGAAAAGGTTGTTGACACCAAAGAACAAGATGAATGTGCTTTCTTTTATTATAAAAGTACTTCAATTTTTTCTGGTGTAACATCCTAAATTAAAATTAAAAGATTTAAAATCATTAAAAAATTAATTTTAAAATATTATAATCTATAGATTATTATGATTATATTATTATTATTATTATTGTTATTAATATTTTAATTGTTATCAATAGTCTAGCCAGTTTACTTAAAATGAGGTAATATTAGTAAGTTATATTGTTTGTCAAAGACTTATAAGGTAATAATAAGAAGTTTGTTAAAGGATAGAAGGATAGGACTTCCATAAATTACGACATAACTTGTACTTTTGACTTTTTCATTTTTCAAGAACCATAGAGTCTTGTTTTTCAACACTTTTTCGTACTATGGTACTTTTGGATATTTTTTTCATGTGCGAGGATGAATATTTTGCATGAGTTCATCCTCTTTTCTGTTTTATTCATCATATGTTGTATGTTCATCCTCTTTTCTATTTTGATTATCCTCTGACATAGAGATCATAAAATCATCCTTATACTTTAACATTGCTTATCTTCTAACAAAGATTCATTTTCTTTTAATTTATGACGTACATTCATCCTCTGAGTGTCTATCCTTCAGTTCATAAAATTTTCTCCTTTTTATCAAGATGATGAGAAACCTATTTTCAGATATGGATCATCCTCATACCTGAATTCTTCATCCTCTAATTTTCATATAGACACGTCTTGACCTATAGTTTTTCTTGACTTCTTCCAAAAGATTTTAGGTGTGATTGAGATACAACATATTGTGATAATCATCCTTGACTTGAGGATCGTCGTATTGATATTTATGAATAAGGTTCCTTAATTCTTTAATTGTTGTTTTGATACAATACACTTGTTTATGTGAATGACTTCAAGCTTGACCACTTCTATTATTTTAACAAAAACTCAAACGCAAATATTAGAAGATCACCATTTAGAAAACTTAACATTTATTTCATAAGGTTTGTTGTCATTAAAACATATATAAAAAAGGTTTTTACTTCAACGTACGATATTTAGTCAAATTATCTTATAAATATTTAAATATAAATAGATACAAAGAAGAAAATATTGAATTAAAACTCAATAGAGAGAACTATGCCAAAGAGAAGCAATAGTATGGTTGTAGTTGCAATAACGATTAACATATACAGAATTTTTTAATCAAAGAACACTTCAATAGGTGAGTAATCACACCCTTTAAACTTTCATGGTATATTTATTTTGGGAATTTTGGAAGGAAAAAGACTTAAATATTTTGAATGTTATTTTCTTATAAAAATATATTTTATCAAAAAACTAACTCTATTGAAATTGAGATTTTATGAACTACAATAATATATTATGAATTAATTTATTTACTACATTTTTTGTTCAATTACAGTTTTTTTTATCATTGTTTGAATATATATTCCTTAAAAGAATGTTTTATTATATTTTCTTGAATGATTGTTTATATTGTAAATATGATTTTATGAATGTGATTGTTAAAAAAAAAATGAATTATTTTGATTGTATGGGTTTGAGATGAGCTTATGCTCCGTATGGATGAATCTTGTACCCAACAGTTTATTTACTCGGATGAGCTATGTGTTCTATATAGATGAATTTTGTACCCCACATATAGATAAGTTTTAAACTCCACATGAGATGAGTTTTGAACTCCACACAAATAAGTCTTGTACCTCATATATAGATGAGTTTTAAACTCCACGTGGATGAGTCTTGTACCCCACACGAGATGAGTTGGTGCTCTATATGATGAGATAATACTCACTTCGCAGAAGTAGTATATCTCCATATAATGATGAGACATCATTGAATTCATTGATTTATTTTCTACATAATGAATGTGTGTGTTGGATTTATTTGATTATTATAGATTTGAATTATCGTTTATTTAATTAGATGGGTTTTTATTAATTATTGGAACTAATTGATTATTATAGAAAAATCTTAGTTATATCATGTATATTTTTCTAAAGAATATTTTTGGAAGAACTCGGGTGCCATGATTGATTTTTCCAGTTACTGTGCTGGTTGAGAATAATACTTGTGTAAAAATTGTGTGTACTATTTACTGGGATTTAATATCTCATTAAAGTGTTGTTTGTTTAGAGCCTGAGACCATCGGGGACGTCGAGAGGTGAGAAGTCATACCTCCTTTGAGAAGAGTAATTTCTTTATATTAGATTAGTAGATCAAGAATAAGTAAACATAGTATCTACATTGTATTTTATTTTGGGATTAGTTATTAGATGTCCAGTTTTGAATATTTTGATTATTAAGGAATTTTTAGCTGTAAGGTTTTATTTTAAATAAGTTTACAATATTATTTCTTTTGGAAATTTCAATATTTATAAAGTTCCTTTTCTCTTCTATAAATACGAAGAAAAAAATATCATTATCACCTCAATTGTTATACACACATAACTAGGCGTTACATCCACCACACTATCGACGTTTAACTCTTGATGATACAAAATTATAGTGTTTCTCATCTTCCAAATTGATCAAATACTTGCAAGCCAAATAAAATTAAAAACTTTGGTGACTCTTCTTCTGCCAAATCTTAATCCTTTGAATTGAGTCACATGATCGAGAGAAACATTGGAAAATGCGCTGTAAATATTCTACCACTTCAAAATCGCTCTCATATCAACCCAAAATGAGAACACTCGAAAAGAGATTAATTACATTTTCTTCAAACCCACGTTCACTCACACAAAAACACGATGACAATTCCAAAAAATCTCTTTTGATCAAATTATCCTTCATATGCAGTTGATTATACAACAATTGTCAAATGAATAAAAACACTTTAAAAGTGACCAAATTGTTTCACGCAATCTTGAGCATAAATACCTCAACTTTTTCAAAATTCCTCATCAAAATATGATAGACCTTTTTTCACAAAATAAACCTTACTTTGATTGAAAGGTCAAAGCCAAGACAACATCCTCCTACAAAAAAGAACATTAGCTAGCAAAGACATACAATCCCCTGCTAAATCTTCCTCCCGTTGAAATAAGCCTTTCCTCCAACTCCACCATGTACTTCCCACTTCTCATTTATTTATATATTGAGAAATGACTATAAATGAAATAGAGAATTATAATTTTACTAAATTATCTTAATAATTATGGTGTTTTCTATTATTATAAATATAAAATAAAATATAATACTTTAAAAATATTATACATAATATTAATTTAATGATATAGTTGGAAAACAATTAGTTATCTTACATTAAACACTGAAGTTTTGTAAAAAAAATCTTAACTAAAATCCTTATACATATTTATAAATTAACAATTAATATATAAATATTAACTATTTAAAAAAATTGAGATAATTTTTAATATCATCTTACAATTCTTTTGGTGGAAATATTCGAATTAACATTCATAATAATAGATAATATGTCTTTTTTATTAATATTAATATATTATTCGTTACATTCTATTACGATAACAGTGTTTTTGTAAAAAAGTTATGATTTAAAAGACTCTATTTTGAGTTTTTAATATAATTTTAATTATTTGTTTTGATTATACTTTTTATTTAATATAATATACTTTATTTTTTATTCTTTATTCTTTATTTTATATTTATGATGACAAAAGTATATCAATAATTAATAAAATGATAAACTATCATATTTTTTTATAATTTACATAAACGGTTTAGCACCATATTCTTTTCCGAGGAAGTAGTATAGTGGCTGAACGAATTGGAATGAAAAATCGGCTTAAGCCTAGGCCGAAGGCCGAAGCCAGAGACAAGCCGTCAATGGAATTTTCTTAAAATTTATTCTTAAGTGAATGCCGATTCAATCTTTCCAATTTTTGATATTTTTTAAATTTTAACTTTTAGTGCAAAATAAATTTATTACTAAATCTTAATTTTTAATAATGTATTTGAATGTGAAATAATTTTTTGTATTGTATTTGAATATGAAAGGACAAACTTATAAGGACAAATAAAAATTCACATTATTCGTAAAAAAATTGAATTACTTTAGGAGAGATTCCGCCGCTTTGGGACTGGGAAAAGGCAGTGATTGAGTTAATTGTAAAAAGATAATAATAATAATATCTAAGATAAAAAAAAATAATAAGAATATATGACTCAGATGGACTAATAATGATAATGATAGTTTGATTCCCATCACACGGATAAGATATAATATACAGCATGATACAAGAATTGCGATTCCGAATGAAACATATATAGCAGCAACTTGGTGGTCCTCCACTTGTTTGTATTTTCTTTTCCTTCCTTGAAAGGTCTCTTAGATAGTTTATCTTAGGGCTGAAAATAAATCAACCTAAGTCGAATTTAACTTTGTTTGTTTTGATAAAAACTGGATTGAAATTCAACTTAAATTTGTCAC
This sequence comes from Cicer judaicum, assembly GCA_037974835.1. Lineage (NCBI taxonomy): Eukaryota > Viridiplantae > Streptophyta > Magnoliopsida > Fabales > Fabaceae > Cicer > Cicer judaicum. The sequence goes on from JBBPBS010000417.1 coordinate 6,012,063, forward strand.
GACACGATTTTATTTTTCAAATTCGATTTAAGTTTACGTACAACTCATTTCAATTTGATAATTTAAATTTAATAAATCAAAAAATAAACAAAAATATACTTAAAAAAATAAATGTATTTCTTCGATTTTAATTTAAAATACTAATAACAATTAATCAACAAATTTAAGTAAACTTCATATAATTTAAATTAACTTTAAATATTAATTCTTATATCAATTTTTTTTATTACTCTTCATTGTTTAATATGTTGGAAATGTACTTTTTGTATAGGAGAAGAGAAGAATGTAAGAGAATATATTTTTTAACCTAATATTTCAAGAATGAAGTTGAAGATAATTTCTTCATTGTGAGATTTAAAATATTGAATATAACTAAATAAATAACTTAAAACAATAATATAAGATATAAAATAATTTTATTTATTTTTATAGTATAAATAAGAATTACATATATGTTATTTTTTATATCAAAATAATATTTATAATTTAAAATATTATCACTAATCAAAATATTATTATTAGAAGTATTATTTATTTTTTTACCGTTAGAGATTGAATTTAGTTTTTCTATAAACAATAAAGTTGTACAGAATAATATAAATAATGTCTTACTATTCATTTTTAAAATGTTTTTTTTATTTTGTTTCAAAATGACATTTGCAATGTGTTTAATATTATTTTCAAACATTTAAATACACTTACACCTAAATTAATTTTGTTGTACAACTCTCGAGTTAAATTTATATTATACAAAATTAAATTATATAAAATTGATAATATATAAATTTAATTGCAATTTTGATCTTTCTATTTTCATAAATTCGTAGAATTAATCCCCTTTATTTTAAAATTTGATAGTTTTGGTCTATGACATACAATATCATGATACAAAATTATCTAAATGCATTAATTATTTATATGTTGTTAATTAAATTGCAAAAACAAATTATTTCATAAGTTCAAATTAGGTTTTTAAAGAGTTTTATTGTGGTATCATGTATATTATATTCAACATGATCGTATCATGTGCGACGTCATTTGAAATATATCACATTGCTATTTTTTAGTTAAAAAAGTTAAAAGGAGCAACCAACATTGTTATATTATGTAGATGCATTAATTATTTATATATTATTAATTAAATTACAATAAAAAAATTAAAAATTAAAAATTAGATTTTTAGAAAGTTTTATTGCAATGTCATCTATATTAATCATTGAATTTTATTGTATCATGTCACGTTGTTTAAAATATATCAAATATTATTTTTTTAGTAAAAAAAATCAAAAAAGACACAAAAAATATTGTATTTTAAAATAGATAAGTTAATTTTTTAATTGATAAAAATAAGAAATCCAAACTGCAAAGAAGTTAAATATATATTGTTCTGTTTGGTAAGGCCAAAACACATGCTTATAGCTTAATAAGATATAAGCTTTGTTTTGTAAAAGTCATTGATGAGTTTATAATTCATTACATTTTTTGATAAGTTAATTTCGGTTTTTTTCTTCTTCTAATTTTACCTTTATTATTGTAATTAAATATTTTTGTACCCTTTATAATTTATTTAATAAAACATTTAAAATTATTTATAAATAATATAAATTTTAAAGTAATTATTTTAAAGTAATTATTTTAAAGTGCATAATTTATTTATTTATTTTGAAATAAATAAAATAGATAAATAAATAAAAAATAAATTTTAAATTACTAATTTTAAAATATTTTAAATAATTGACAAAATTTATTTTTAATTAAAAATGACATTTTATGTTATATTACATTTTAAGCTAATTAAATTGTTATATTTTACTAAAGACTTCAATCAACTTAACAACTATCAACTAATTTTATCAAATAAAACCACCTATATATTTTTTTATGATAGGAATCAAACTTTAGTTAATAAGACACAGATTGTGCTGCCACTTACTCTAGATTTCGATAGTAAGAATAGTTCAAAAAATGCAATTAGTTTTTAGACTACATAAAAAATTAAACGAGACATTTTTAATTTTTAAAGTGTGTAATCATTTATTATTTTCTATTGAATTCGGATGGTGCAAGTTATAGTATTAATCAACTATAATCATAACATTAATTATAAAATGTCAGTATTTTTTTTCTTTTTCCTAAATACAAAATTATATTAAGAATTTAAATTAAAAAAACAATGGTGAAACTTTTAGGGACATAAAATAGCCGTGTTTAAATGTGTTTTTTTGATTTTGTTTTAGTAGATATAATAAATTTCATCATAATTAACTCATATTGTAAGTTTTGGATTCAAATCCGGAACAAGGCGTCTTACATAACAATATCGGTATTTGTAAGTTAAACTAAGACTTAAGGACATTACGGTAAAGTTGTAATTTGTGTTTGTTTCCCATTTATTTTAACAAGAGCTAGAAAAATTCTAAGAGTGATAACGTGAATCCAAATTCTTCTTTTTCCTCTCTATCTCTGCCTCTTTTACCACACATGACCTTCACTACAAATCCATGGTGGTTCTCTCCAAGCTGACAACACTATTGATACATCACCATACATTCCTCCATAACTTAATGACTAAACATTAATAACAGAAAATAGACAGAACAATGATAAAAGTCTAATAATACCCCTTAATAAGAAAAAGCTGATATAATAACATACAAAAGAGCCTTGTCATTATAATGGATCATGGTCGAGTCAAGCTAGGTAGTAATGGTAATTTCTTCAATTCGATAGGTATGTAGAGTTAGCAAGACACATCATCATGGGTAATGATCATTTCTCTAACTAGAAGGATAAAATAACTAGTATCGCATTCGCATTACACCTTTCAGTGAATAGCAGACAACAATGTTTTGTCTATAAGTTTTGAAACTGTTGTAGCAGCTAAATAATGAACTCAATTTTTTCTTGCTGCCAACCACCTTGAGGGACCATAAATGGTCATTTACAGTGAACATTTTATAAACATTGTTCATGGTAAATAGGCTTATTTTGGGGATATGTCGAGTTGAATAATAAGCTAATACAATACCCTTATTTTTCCAAACATCATGTTTTCTTAGTGTAAAACTTATAATTCTGATGTTTACCAATTCATCAGTGATTCACTAGTTCAACTAATTACTGAATAAGACAGCACCCTAATCAAATAGATTACCTGTCTAAGCTTCACAACATTGGTCGATCTGATCTCCGTGTGACTAGATCGTAGAAATCTTCTAGGCATAGCAGCACTGGCCTATAAATGCATCTTTTAAATAGATCTAGAACACAAAATGCTATTCTAGTATCACTCAGGTCATATAATGCATTCAACACCAATGATAGTGAGATAGAAAACTGGAGATAAATAAAAAAAACAATATTATTGCAATCTTGAGTTTAGTATTTCCCTTATCTCTTCATCAAGCTCTATATTATCAGCTTTCATACTCTCTAATATCTTATCTACTTCTTTACCACATCTAACATACATCTTGATCAAGGACAAATACATATCCCTATTCATTGAAATCACTTTCTTCAACGAATTAACGAAATCTTCTACTTCATCTAAATCTCTGTTATTGGTAGCCCAACTCAATATGCTGGAAATATGATTACTTTTTGGTCTCCAACCTTTATTCTGAGCTTGTACAGCCATAGCTTCCTTCATGCATTGAAATGCCTTCTCCATGTTCTCCTTCGCAACATATCCAGCAGCGATGATCGCCCAGCTGTTCGGAGTAGGATTCTTCTCTTTGTCAATCATGCTCTGCAACATCGTTTCTGCTTTTTCAACCAACCCTCTTTTCGAATATCCGATCAAAAGAATGTTTGGAACCCTAAAATCATAAAAATTACCAGATAACTCCCACTCTAAAAGTAACTTTTCAGTTTCATCAAGGTCCCCAATCTTCACCAAACAACCCAACATGGTTATATATTCTCTGTTTAGTTGCTTCTTACAGTTAACTTTCTGAAGTTTCCACAATCTCATCATGGCTCTTTTGTTTCCAAGACTTGCATAGTGCGAAATCAGATGATTGTATGCAACCGCGTTGTGTTGGCTTGCTTTATCCTCGCATTTCTTCAGGTAGATCAAAGCTTTCTCTTTCATGTCTGCTTTGATGTAGTAGTTAGCCACCATAGAGTATGCGATCCAATCTGATCCAACGTGGCTTTGCTGTTCCATTTCTTCCAACAGTTTCTCCATACTCGTAAGATCAGACATCGTACCGTAAGAGTTTATGCAAATCCTATAGCTGAAACTGTCTGGAGAAACACCATCCTTTTTCATCTGTGCTAGAACACTGGGGACTCTCTCATATTGCTCAGATTGCAAGTAAAGACACATAATATTATTGTATTCGAGAGCAGAAACAAAACCCATATCCTTCATCTTCTGCATCAGGGAGAGTGACTTATCAACTAATCCTTCTCTCACATAACAATTCAAAAGAGCACCATAAGCCTTTTCAGTTTTATCTCTATCACTTAAATTCTGGAAATAGCTTTCGACACTATCCAGTCCATGAACTTTACCAATAAGATTTAGTTGCACGGCATGGTCAGTTGGTGAAATTGTGCATAGCCCTTTGCTACTCATCCATTTAGAAACCTTAATTTATCAACATTGAAGATATCTTATTGATTACTACATAACCAAGACAAATGGATCTTTTAAAGAAAGAAACATAAGGTATGAATTCAAGTTTTCAACTTCAATAAGGATTTTACAAGACTCATAGTATTCAATAAAGTATTTTACGTGATATAAATAAGTTGTTTGTTATTTTTATTAATTCTTGTAATTTTGAATGTTCGCTAAAAATCTATGGGATCCTTTAAAATCTTATAAATTCATTAAAATTCAAATTATAAAATCTTAATTAGAAAAGTCTGTTTGAAAAATCTTATGAGTCATTAACTTTTACAATATCTTATGAAATCTACAAGCCTTTTTTATAACAAAATAATATAAAAAATCTCAATTTAATTCACCCCTTATTTTATTTGAAGTAAAAAAATGTGGCAACTAATTTAGTTCCTCACGAGTAACAACAACAACAACAACAAAAAGTGAACAAAATATACACTAAACACACATTAGTCCATTACATAATTTAAATACTGAAAATGTCTTTAAGAGAGAGACTAAAATTTTCTTTTTTAAAAAGAAATTCTGATAGCATATTTAGAGACAAGTTTCTGAGAAACTAAAATTGATCAGCATTTTGGTTGTAAAAGCTAGTATTTATTTCCATATCTAAAAATTGTAGCATCAGCAATTAAAAAATAATCCCTAATTGCGACAATAGAAACAAAAAGAGTAAAGGGTAAGTGACCTCAAGTGCTTGATGGAATCGTCTGCGGTTGCGTAGCGTTTTGATGATACACTGAAGGTGTTGGGCACTGAGAGTGTTACCTTCTTGAAGCCAGTTTTCGAGAATGGGAGAAACGCTGATGGTAGGGTCTCCGAGAGGGCTGATTCTGGAGAAGAGGTTTCTACTGTTTGTGACTGTTGAACAGTACGGTCTAAACAGTAGAAATGTTGCTGTGAAGCTACGAGACTTGAGAAATATTGTCGATGCCATTGTTATGTGTTAACTGAGTGAGCTTGCAGAAATGTTTAACGGTAGAGAAAATGAGTTGGGAACTAGGAAGGATCAACGGGCTTTCGAAATCAAGCCCACAATTTCATCCCACCAATATTGCAAATTTTAGTCTTTATCCCCCAATTTTACCTATATATCTATATAATATTTTCAAAATGTCAAATTTATGTTTATTATTTTTTTTATTATATTACTAATTCAAATTCACATTTTTTTTCTATCTTTCAAAATATTTTGACCAAATAATTCAAATTTTCTGACACATAATTTTTTTTAAAAATTATAAAAAAAAACTTTTTATAAGATTTTCAATACAAAATATTAAAAAAGTGTGTATCTGAAACATTTAAAAAAAATTTTCGGTACAAAAAATTAAAAATATATATTACTAAAAAAATTTTCACAAGTTTTTCTTTTACCAAAAAAATTTTCACAAGTTTTTCTTAAAACTTACCGAAAAACTTGTGAATTTTTTTTCCTGTACACACATTTTTTTTTAAAAAAAATTATTTTATTTTTTATATAAATTTTTACAGATATGGATAAATGCTATTACTATGTGATAAACACATGCGTCGATACTATCAATGTTTTTGACACAAATCAAGAATGAATAATTATAAATAATAATATTGTAAAAATTTATTATTGTGATTAGTTTTTATAGTTTAGTTTAATTATTTCAGATATTGTTGTGAACTGGACTAGGAAATTTGGTATAAAAAATAAAGTGACCGTTATCATTTCTAGATAAAATAAAGAGACATGAAGATAAAGAGACATGAGAGAGATGAAGGACAAATAAATTAATATTAGGTTGTGGCAAAGCTGGAAAATACAAACATGTTGATAGTTTAATTCGAAGTTCAACAAAAGAGTGTGGTTGTTCTTTCAAATTTAGATCAAAACCATTAAAAGGTGGTTTATGATGAACAATTAAAATGATAGTTTAAACAAAAATACATGTTAAATAAGCATGTTTTCTTGACTATTGAGCAAATTGAGATTTTTGTAAGTGTTTTCGGTTTTACTTTAAAACAATTTGTTTTCATTATTTGTGATTGAAATTTTTCTTTATAGTAATTATTATTATTTAAAAAATAAAAATATTATTTATATTATTTTATAATAAAATATATTCCATTTTATTGGGTGGATTCACTCTCTAAGTGGTATCTACCAATTTTATGGTTTAATTGCAATTTTAGTCTCCTTAATTTTATCAATTCACAAAATGAGTTCCTTAATTTTAAAATATGACAATTTTGGTCTCTCATTCTAATTTTTCTAAAAAACGGTTGTGACAAACTTTAAATAATGTGACATATAACACAATGATATAAAATGATTGACACCTATAACATCACAATAAAACTCTCTAAGAACTTAATTGTCAACTTCATAAATTTTGATTTTTGTAATTTAACTTATGTAATATGCTTAACTAATGCATCTAGATGACTCTATATATCATAAAGTCATATATTATATTAATTAAAATAAGTCAAATTATCATTTTATAGTTAAAAAATTTGAGAGAGAGAAACCAAAACTGTCGACTTTTAAAAATAGAAGGACCAATTTTCTAAATTGATGAAAGTAGAGGGATCAAAACTACAATTAAAATTAATTTTATTATTAGTATTATGTTATTTTAAAAACAAAAGAAAAAAATGAGAACAAATGTGTGTTAGTGATTGTTGGACTTGTCCATGAGATTTTAAATCCCTAGTTTGAAAAGTGTTATAGCACTATGTTAGAGTAAAAAAGGAGAGAAAAAAAAGGCTATGTCTTAAACACTAGACCATTAATTAATTATAAAATATCCAGTATTTTAAACTCTATTTTTGAGTTGTGCTTATAAATATTTATTAAATCTTAAATTGTTCAAGTTCGTAAAAAAAAAATGAATATAATGATTATTTATTACATTTTCATTATTATATATTTTTATAAAATTTTGGTTACAGGCATTTTAATTTGTTCTCTAGGTTTGATTCTGATACCATAAATGTCCTCTATCAAAGAGTCACCGACAAAAGGAGTGAAATTCTTGTCGAAGAGTAAGTTCTAATATTTTCAATCTATGAGTAGCAAACCATAATTCAACAAAACAAAACCAAACCTATAAATTACGAAATTTAAAACATGGTAAATTATCAAGAATAAAATCTAAGTATGTTGTTTTTAGAAAGACAATTTGGAAAACAAATTGAAAAAAACAAATATTCATAATAAAATAAATACAGTTTCTGATGTACAAGATCAACAATTAGCTGCAAGTGCAAATCATACTTATTTTACATAATGTAAAGAAGGATTTGATAAAAATGGAAAGCGGAATATAATTAATACATACTAACAAATACTTACAATGGTAACTGGTTTTGAAAACTGAAAAGAAAAATACAAGATTATGAAAATATACAAGAAACTCTCAAGATTTCTAATAGATGATTTCTTGCTATATCCAACTCTGCTTTGGAACTAAAGAGGAGTCTTCCTTATATAGGAAAAGGATGTCGTTTGTGTTGCATTATGAAGTGGAGGAAATGACGAGATTCCTTCTACTTTCGGTGCCACTAAGGAAGTTTGTGGTATTAGACTTGGTGAGGGGATAAGTTATATAAAATTTGTTATAAATATTTAAAAATTTGTAAGTTTAATTTGAAGAGTAATAGTTTCTGGGTTGTAAGTCCCGTGTTTGAGCCGACGTAAAGGCGTTTTAGGACAGTGAACCCTTTGAAAGTTTGTTCAAATTAAAAGGATTTTTTTTTTAAATATGGATAACTTATTTTGTAGAACTTATTCTTTTTCCACCCTTCTATCCAAAACTTCTTAGGAAAAAAGGAACCAATCAATAGTGAAGAAATTATTATTGAAGACTTCCAAAAATCAAGAAACAATTGGCAAATCCCAAAAATAAAAAAAGACCAGGTTTATGAATTCAGTCTTTTCAAAAACCTATTAAAAACTTATTACATAATCAAAACAGAAGAACAAGATGTTCCTCTTTCTAACCCCTTTAAAACAATAGATTTTCTTTCTCTAAAAACACTCAAAAAACACCATATCAGGAACTATAATTTCATACATATAGGTCTTGTCCAAGTCGGAATAAAACATTTAACAAGGGAAGGATTAAACACTTAATCCTATGTGTCTTACGAGATGCAAGGTTCTTGAACTTTCAAGATTCAATAATAAGTACAATTGAATCGAGTTTATGTCAATGACCAATTTGGTTTGAATGTTATCCAAATTTTTCATTATCTTTAGAAGACTCAAACATCTTAAAATCTTTTATGTTACAAATCAAAACTCATAATTACAAAATGTTAACAGGGTCTATTCTTGTACCAATCATTTATAGAGTTCATTACAAAGCAATGTTTTCAGACTTTACAATAATAAAAAATATTGAAAACAAAAAAGGAGAAACCCTATTTTTACAAACCTATTTAACAAAAACAAACACTGTTATTCCAAAAACCATCCTTTGGAAAGATATAGATCTTCCTGAAGAATGGATTCTAGAAGGAGCTGTGGTCTCTTGAATAGTCAAAACCAAACAACAATCTAAAGGAAGTCATACAATACAATGATGGTAGGATAAAACTAAGTTTTTCAAGAACTTCTAGTGTTAGGTATTCTGATGCTGGTTCCTCCAGACCCCCTCCAATCATACAATTACCTCAAAAGATAGAAAACTTTACAAAACCATGTTTTTCATGTTCTAGCATACCAAGTGCTTCTTTTCAAAATGTTGACTACTCCACAAATATACCTCATCAAATTTACACAGCACCTTAAAACACTAATGAGGAACAACAAAACATTTCTCCATCAACTTCACCATCTTTAAATATACACTAAACACACATTAGTCCATTACATAATTTAAATACTGAAAATGTCTCTAAGAGAGAGACTAAAATTTTCTTTTTTAAAAAAGAAATTCTGAAAGCATATTTAGAGACAAGTTTCTGAGAAACTAAAATTGATCAGCATTTTGGTTGTAAAAGCTAGTATTTATTTCTATATCTAAAAATTGTAGCATCAGCAATTAAAAAATAATCCCTAATTGCGACAATAGAGACAAAAAGAGTAAAGGGTAAGTGACCTCAAGTGCTTGATGGAATCGTCTGTGGTTGCGTAGCGTTTTGATGATACACTGAAGGTGTTGGGAACTGAGAGTGCTACCTTCTTGAAGCCAGTTTTCGAGAATGGGAGAAACGCTGATGGTGGGGTCTCCGAGAGGGCTGATTCTGGAGAAGAGGTTTCTACTGTTTGTGACTGTTGAACAGTACCGTCTACATAGTAGAAATGTTGCTGTGAAGCTACGAGACTTTAGAAATATTGTCGATGCCATTTTTATTTGTTAAGTGTTAACTGAGTGAGCTTGCAGAAATGTTTGTTAACGGTAGGGAAAATGAGTTGGGAACTAGGAAGGATCAATGGGCTTTCGAAATCAAGCCCACTATTTCATCCCACCAATATTGCAAACAATTTTGCTTCCCACACCCCTCAAATTTTTTTAAAACACAAAATACCTAAATTGTCCTTATCTGTTTATTCAATTAAACAACATTTCTAAATTCATCTCCTTCAACCTTACACCTTCATCTCCTTCATCTTCAATCATCTTCAATCATCTTCAATCATCTACATTCTTCAATCTCTTCATTCATTTATAAACCCATTTTAATATTCAATCAAGCAATCATCTTGAACACCATCTTCAACACCTTCAAAACCATCTTGAATCACTTGAAGTATCTTCAATCAATCAAGTAAGCCATTGTTGTTTTTCGTTTTTGGTTTAACTGTATGCATTTTGGAATTTTGGGTTTAACTCTCTGCATTTTTGAATGAATGGTTGCTGTTGAATGAAGATGTTTTCTGGGTTTAGGGGTGTTTTAAGGGATTTCTGGGTTTGATGGTATTTTTAGGTGATGAACGTGAACTCATATCACATATTCTGAATGTGTTCACATACGTGAACTGAAATCCAATACGTGAACTTAAATCACGTATGTGGATGTGAACTCAGTTCACGTAGGTTGTTGGTGTTCACGTACGTGAACTCAGTTCATGTAAGTAACACGGTTTGTTGTGGAGTTCATGTACGTGAACTCAATTCACGTAGACTGATGAAGTTCACGTACGTGAACTGAGTTCACGTAAGATGATGGTTTTTTGGTGGAGTTCACGTAGGTTGATGTTATCCTTATGTTTCTAGACTTGCATAAATGTTATATTGTTATGTTGTTTTGATAATGATTATGATTTGTTTATGCAGAAATGGTGTGGACAATGTTTATTGATAGAGAAGGCCGTGTTATACTCGACGAAGGGCTTGATAGTCGTCGTGTTAGACCAACCGCTTCTGCACGGGCTCACCGTGCTCAACTTGAATTGCGTGAACAACAAAGATTACGGAAGCAACAAGCAGAACAGGCGCAAGTAGAACAAGGGCAAGCAGAAGAGGCTCAAGCGGATGAGGCCCAACCTGAAGAGGTCCATGCTGATGAGACTCACCCTAAAGCAGATGACGGATATCCTAGGGGTTCGGTTGACAGGTCTGTCTTAAGGACATATGGGGATCATGTTGCGATACGACTATGGGTTAACGTGGTAAATATTTGAATCAAATTAAATATTTAATTTTGGATAATGTGTTTGAACTTATATTTGTTTGGTTAATTTATTTCAAGATCGCGGAGAGTTAAGGGTTTTTAGCAATGGAAAAATATTAAAAGAAGTTGTCATTGAAAATGAAGAGGTTGAGGAACTTGTTAAAAGTTCCGATTTATATCCATTGCTAAAATGAAGCTACGAGATGATCGACAAAGGTCTAATTTCTGCCTTTGTCAAGAGATGGCATCGCGACACCAACAACTTTCATCTTCCAATTGGGGAGATGACCATTACTTTGGACGATGTCTCTTTGCTGCTGCATATACCCATCACCGGTGCATTTTTTAGCGTTAATATATTTAATAAGGATGAAGCTGCAGAATTATTGGGTGAGCTAGTTGGGGTTAGTTTGGCTGATGCATATGCTGAGTTTAACTTGACGCGGACAACCACTGTTCGCTATAGTTGGTTGTTTGACGTATACCATCAATGATGTGCTGATCAGCATTGGCAGATGGCTGCGAGGGCATTTCTTTTATTTTTTGTGGGTGGCACCTTGTTCAACGACAAGAGTGCCTTCGTAGTGAGTGTTGCCTACCTTGAATGCTTCAGAGACCTCAACTCATGCGGGGGATATGCATGGGGTGTTGTTGCGCTTGCTTACCTATACGACAATCTTCGAGAAGCGAGCATGCATCAGACTAGAACGGTATCTGGGTATCTGACACTATTACAGGTATTTTCGCTTGCTTTCCTGGTTTGATTTATTTCCTTATTTTGTGGTTTTTTGTTTTACTGATTTATGAATATGTTATTATATATGTGCAGGCGTGGGTCTATGAGCATTTTCTAGAATTGTGTGCGAATTGTTGTGGACCATCTCAAATTTATGATGAGGACTATCCGAGAGCACTTAGATGGAAGCCAAAACGCGATAAAGGTTTGGTTATTCTATTTAAGAAAGCACTGGACGAGATTGATGTTGATGAGATATGTTAGACACCCTATAGAGAGCATAGACCGAAGCGACCATTTGAGGTTGTTTCACTATTTAGAGGGTATTGCGTCAATATGGACATGTCCAAACAATCCCTGGTTCACCTTTGGAGATAGTAGGCCAGACGACAACACCAGAGGAGATGGACATCATGTTTACGCAAAATGATGTTCATGTAGTTGACGATGGAGCAGTTGTACACATACCTGTAGAGTGCACAAATGAGTACATGGACTGGTTTCGTCGGATTTCTCATCCATATATCATTCGTAGAGAACCAGTCTATGTAGCTCATTCGTTGCAGAACCTGCCGATGATGATCATGCTCTAGATGTCACAACGGTAAATTCATTTAACTTTAAGTTATAACTTTATTAATATTATTAATCATTTAATTAATTAATGTCTTTTTTAATGCAGCGTCGGACAATACAAACTGCAGAGGAGCTTATTGGTCGACAACTGGTATTACCTGATGGCATCACACTTGTCAATGAATTAATTTTGGTATTGTGATCTCAGAGGGGTGGTGGTAGAGATTGGACTAATGTAGTGCTATATCGTAGGAGACATAGGCTGACTTAGGATTTGAATTTGTATTTGGTATTGAATATTTATTTTGGAAAACTATTTTGGATTTGTATTTTTGATATGTATTTTGGATTTGGATTTTGGATCTCTATTTTTTATATGTATTTTGGATTTGAATTTTGGATCTCTATTTTTGTTATGTATTTTGGATATCTATTTTTTATATGTATTTTAGATATCATTTTGGATTTGGAAAAAAATAATTAAACAAGTTAATTAATTAAACAACTTCATTAAATGTTATCAATTCAGTTTACAATAACTTCATTTATAGTTTTTGGAAATATTTGCAACCAATATTGCATGCGATCCCTGTAAATATCCTCCCATTGTCGTGCTTCTTCATTGCAATATCTTTTCCACAAATTACTTGCTGGTGGTATAGGAGAATCTGACTTTAAGTAAACCCGTTAAATTAAATAAAATTATAAATTAATTATGAATTATCAACTACAAATCAATTATTATAAGTCAATTATATATTATGAATTATCAGTTAGTACCTGTACGAAATGACAATTATTAACAAATGCAATAACAATCACACGATGATCTGACATAGATGTTGTTGGTGGACTTCGAAGTGGAAAATATGTTTGCGATTGGTTAAGTGATAATGCGACGACAACCACGTTAAACTTTGAAGCAATCACATCCCATTTCTGGAAGTGTCATCCAATTATCCTTCGATGCAACTTGCTCAACAAACACATTGTGTATAAGTTGTCGAACATAATTTTCTCCAGCCAATAGTATCTCGTAATGAGACGTGAACTCTTGAAGCTCTCTGACAGACTGTTGACGGATGAAGCCCAATAGTTCTCACCCATTCCAAGTAAAGCTGCGACTGCACGATATCCACAATTATCATAAATAACCGATATCAATAATGTCATCTATGAAATTATGAATTTCAAATGGCAACCAATTTTTGAAGACGAGAACTCTTGGTTGTTAAACTTTGATAACTGTTGGTCGAGGTGTGAGCTTTTGGACTGATGGTCGAGGTGCGATGTTTTCTACTTTACTGGTATCAATAGTGCTACATGTATTTGTGTCACTTTATCGAACACTTGCATCCACATACTCCTACCAAGACGGATCACGCTTGGTTGATTTATCTCTTTTTGATACATTACTTTTTTCTTTTTTTTTGGTGCACCTTTTGTTTTAACCTTGGCAACCAGTGGAAACATCAACGTAGTCGATGGATATGCGATCTCTCATAATTTACCTTTAAGTGAAATTTTTTCAGGTACATCAAGTTCTTCAAACTTTTTCACTATGACATCTATTTCATGTTTCATAGATAACTCTGAAGGTTTACTCAATGCATCAACATGAAAAGTTAGTTTACTCCACCAAACATGAATAGCATTTAATGGAATGGAACGTGGGATCATACTATACCTGGCTATTTCACATGCACAAGGTAGACCATGATTTGTCCTAATTGTGCAACGACATTCAGTATGATCAATACCTATATACTTCACGCGGTCATACTCTGTCGCAATGTGATCAATTGCATTTTTTGACAAAACACTATGCAAATTCGCGTATAATATGTTACTATATCGATGCACCTTTTGAATGATGCTCTTTCGAATGATGCTATTATCTCATTATGTTGTAATACAATCATGCTGTTGATGGTTTCCCAAACACTGCATATATCACCAATACTATTTTATAATATCCTTTTCAAACTCCAATGTGACGACTCAACCCTTTGTGTTGTGGTGTTCCCAAAGTGCATAATTCTATTTGTCCACGCCTCAACAAACCTTTCCTTGTGAGGAATTAACCACTGCTCGTGTACATAATCATAAAAAATAGAACAACTACTACAAATTCCTTCAAAGATAGCCAACTTCATATAGTATTGAGCCTCATCATAACTGTAAATAAGAGTCTCCCATGCCTCCATTATTTGCACTTGCTTCTTTTTTGGAAACACAGTCATCTTGCACTTGGCTTTGACATTGTTGCATATATGAAACAAGCATAATAAATTCACTGCTTTTGGAAAAACATTTTCAACCGCGTTCATCAAAGCAAGGTCTCTATCAATAACGATGACTTCAACTTCATCGCTATAGTATTGAGCCTCATCATAACTGTAAATAAGAGTCTCCCATGCCTCTATTATTTGCACTTGCTTCTTTTTTGGAAACACAGTCATCTTGCACTTGGCTTTGACATTGTTGCATATATGAAACAAGCATAATAAATTCACTGCTTTTGGAAAAACATTTTCAACCGCGTTCATCAAAGCAAAATCTCTATCAATAACGATGACTTCAACTTCATCGCTATAGTATTGAGCCTCATCATAACTGTAAATAAGAGTCTCCCATGCCTCTATTATTTGCACTTGCTTCTTTTTTGGAAACACAGTCATCTTGCACTTGGCTTTGACATTGTTGCATATATGAAACAAGCATAATAATTTCACTGCTTTTGGAAAAACATTTTCAACCGCGTTCATCAAAGCAAGGTCTCTATCAATAACGATGACTTCAACTTCATCGCTTGTAATATGTTCTTTCACCATTTGTAGTGCCCATGTGAGTTTATCAACACGCTCAGACTGTAGATATGAAAATCCCACACAAAATGTCATTTCAGTAGATGTAACACCAATAATCTCAAGTAATGGCATTCGATATCTACAGATCTTGTAAGTGCTATCCATAATCAATATTATGTGAAAATTATTTACAAGAGTGATAGTGTCTGGATGGGCCCAAAAGATGTCCATCAACTCATCTGAATCCTCTACTTTCGTATATCGATAGATGTATTTATCGTGTTCCATCAATGTCAAAAGATGTTGCATTTCTGTTCTATTACCTCAAAGTGATGAACGTTATGCTTGACGTGCATTGTAAACTTGTTTTATTGTTGTCAAACTTTCAACATTGTGATCCCTCAATGTCATTAAATTTTTTTTGGTTTTACTAAGTTCTTTGTCATATCACCATGTACATTTTTCTCATCTTGAGACAATCGGCCTAAGAAAGAGTGACCGATCAATTTTTTGGCCAATTCGTGGTTATGGAGACCACATATTACATGCAAATACCATCCATCACGAACACTTGATCGTGTTCCTCTCAATCTAAATGGACAATCACATTTTTTAGTCCAAGTACTCCTCGTAATATTAGGATTCTTCCATGGTCTATATTTACCACTTCTTTCACAACCAAGAATTAATTTTGTGTTTGTTCTTGGTCGTGCGGTCGCTGTTTCAGATCTAAAAATCACAACAACAATTCCATTTTCCCTTCTAACATTTCTAGCTCAATTCAATAATTCATCTCGTGTATCAAACATCATGCCAATTGTAAACACATCAGTCAAATCAATCATAACAGGTTCAACTCCGTCATTCATAGCGTCAAAATTAGGTTCCACATCATCACACATTTCTTCAAAATCAGGATCCAAATCATCATACATTTCTTCAAAAATATCAGGTTCCAAACCTTCCAAACCTTTATACATTTCGTCACTATTGTCTACCCCTTCATCCATTTAACTGCATCTAATAAGTTACATAAATATAATATAAAAATTGTTAGGCACAATAAACAATTTTTTTTTGAAAATTGCATGTTTATAACATTTACGTGAATTGAGAATACGTATGTGTACGTGAACTCAATTCATGTAGCATATACGTGAATTGAAATCAAGTCACCCTACGTGAACTCAGTTAACGTACGTATGACATTTTAATTTTTTTTATACTTTACGTGATCTGAGTTCGCGTATGTATACGTGAATTCAATTCACATGTATGATATGTGAATTGAGTTCACGTACACAAACGCATTCTCAGTTCACGTATGTAATATCAATTTGAAACCTCCATTACTATACGCAAACTTAATTGTCGTAGGGGTACGTAAACCTAATTCACATAAAATCTAAATTTTATTCATTTCATTAGCTACATGAATTAAGTTCACGTAAACATAGGTGAACTGAGTTCACGTACGAAACCCAGATTTGAAAAAAAAAAGACCAGTTACAAAATACATACCTAGTTGATTTGATTCACTATAATGATGAAGATGATCAAAATAATGAAGATGTTCAAAATGATTCAAGATTATTGAACATCAAATATATCAAAATGATTGAAGATGATTGAAGAATATTGAAGAGGATTGAAGTTGGTAGGTAATGAAGATGAAGATAATGAAGATAAAAAATGAGTGGTTAATTAGATAAAAAGAGAAGGACAATTTGAGTATTTTGGGTTTTAACAAAATTTGAGGGGTGCGGGAAGCAAAATTGTATTGCAAAATTTTAGTCTTTATCCCCCAATTTTACCTATATATCTATATAATATTTTCAAAATGTTTAGTTTATCCTTATTTTTTATTTATTTATTATATTACTAATTCAAATTCACATTTTTTTTCTACCATTCAAAATTTTTTAGACTAAACAATTCAAATTTTCGACACATAATTTTTTTTTAGAAATTATCAAAAAATATTTTATAAGATTTTAAATACAAAATGTTAAAAATGTGTGTATCATAAATATTTAAAAAAGTTTTTCGGTACAAAAGGTTTAAAATATGTATCACCGAAAAACTTTTCACAAGTTTTTCGGTAAACTCTTATGTTCTGAAAAACTTGTGAATTTTTTTTTCCTGTACACATATTTTTTTAAAACAATTGTTTTATTTATTTATATAAATTTTAACAGATATAGATAAACAATATTATTATGCGATAAAACATGCATCGATACTACCAATGTTTTTAACACAAATCAGGTATGAATAATTATAATTAATAATATTGTAAAAATCTATTATTGTGATTAGTTTTTATAATTTATTTTAATTATTTCAGATATTGTTGTGAATTGGACTAGGAAATTTGGTATAAAAAACAAAGTGACCGTTATCATTTCTAGATTAAATAAAGAGACATGAAGATAAAGAGACATGAGAGAGATAAAGGACAAATAAATTAATATTAGGTTGTAACAAAACAGAAAAATACAAACATGTTGATAGTTTAACTCGAAATTCAACAAATGAGTGTGGTTGTCCTTTCAAATTTAGATCAAAACTATTAAAAGATGGTTTATGATGAGTAATTAAAATGATAGCTTAAACAAATTACATGTTAAATAAGCATGTTTTCTTAACTATTGAGCAAATTGAGATTTTGTAAGTGTTTTCAGTTTTACTTTAAAACAATTTGTTTTCATTATTTGTGATTGAAATTTTTCTTTGTAGTAATTATTATTATTTAAAAAATAAAAATAAAAATATTATTTAAATTATTTTATAATAAAATATATGCCATTTTATTGGATGGATTCACTCGCTAAGTGGTATCTACCAATTTTATAGTTTAATTGCAGTTTTAGTCTCCTTAATTTTACCAATTCACGAAATGAGTTCCTTAATTTAAAAATCTGACAATTTTGGTCTCTCATTCTAATTTTTCTAAAAGATGGTTGTGACAAACTTTAAATAATGTGACATATAATACAATGATATAATACAACATGCATGTTAAGAGGTCATATCATGGTATAATTAGCTATGAAGAGATTGTTTAAATCATAAATTCAAAGCTCACAATTCACTGAACAAAATGCTACAACACACTCCAAATGTTGCCTCTGATATGCAACCTCTAATATTGCTTCATTTAGTAATATCGGTCCATCAATTGCTTCATCTAGTATTGCTCTATTGTTGAGCCTCATCAAAAGTACTTGGATCAACGACAAAATATGATTTTCGACGTTCTTGGAGTAAACGAGTATTTTGTTGAACAATAATATGATGTCGGTGCAAATTAGCTCCATAATGAAGAAGCCCAAAGATTTGATAGCCTTTTGACATTGACAAATAAATCTTTATTTGATGGGTCTTCTAACTTTAAGTTATTCACGTGTGTTACACTTTTGGTGCTAAAGTCTCAATTTTATGTTCCAGACTTGTGATTAGATTTTATAACCAAGATGATCTTGAATGCAACACTAATTCGAAATGATACTTTGTCAACAAGATAATATGATGCTATAAAGTTAATGTCAAATATGGGATTAGATATTAAGATAATAAATTGTTGTGTTAATGGATGTATATTGTTTTACGACAACGAATTTGGTACGAAAAGTGCATACCTATTTGAATGTAAATTTTGTCAACAATCAAAATACATGAAAAAAAAAAAAAACACAATAAGAGGAGGAAAAATTATTCCAAGGAAAGCAATGTTTTATTTGCCTATTGTATCAAGCTTGAAGAGAATGTTTGCGTCTCTTTAAATTACTAGAAAAATGACATGACATTATGAAAATAAAAGAAGTTCAAATGATAAAATGCGACATCCGCCAAATGGTCTAGCATGAAAGTACTTTAATAGCATACATCCTGATTTTACATTACATTCACATAATGTGTGATTAAGATTATGCTATGATGGTTTTAGCCCATATATTCAAGCTTCATCTATACCTTATTCTTGTTGGTCTGTTATTGTCACCACGTACAATTTCCCCCCAGACATGTGGATATCTAAATCTTATATGTTCTTAGCCACTATAATACCAGGGCCATCAAATCCCACATAAAGTATTGATATCTATTTACAATCATTGATTGAAGATTTAAAGAGGTTGTGACATGGTGTTTTAATATATGATATTGCTCGAAAATAAATTTTATTATGAGAGCAATTTTAATGTAGATAATTAATGATTTCCTAGCTTACGTGATATTGTCTTAATGGGGAAAACATTGTAAATTAACATGTCCTATTTGGATGGAAAAGAGAAAAACATTTACGTTGAAATTCATTGGAAAAACATCTTGGTTTGACTCACATAGAAGGTTTTTACCTTACGGTAATCCATTTCGGAGAAATAAAAATGCATTTGTTAAGGGTGTTGCTAAAAATTGTGGACCTCCCATTCGATTAACATATAAACAAGTTTGGGATGAAGTTCAAGATATATCGAAGGCTCAAATTATTGCTGGTGTTTTTTCAAAACTTCATGGTGATGGTCAATTGCATAATTGGACAAAACAATGTATTTTTTTGGAACTTCTATATTGGAAAGAAAATATATGAGACATAATCTCAATGTTATGCAGATTGATAATTTTTTTTGACAATATATTAAACACTGTGGTGAATGTAAAATGAACAACTAAAGAAAATGACAAAGCTTAGAAAGATTTAGCTCTTTATTGCAGTCGAAATGATTTTTTGTTAGTGGAATAGTTCAACGGTAAAACCTTAAAATCACAAGCTAATTAACTTTAACTCTCGATGAAGCAAAAATTGTCTATAGGTGAAAAATGGAAGGATGAATGGAATGGAAAGTCATGATTTTCACATACTTATGGAAACTTTGCTTCCTATTGCATTTAGTTCCAACTTAAGTATATATTACATTAACTCGTTGAAGTTAGTCAATTTTTTAAAAAAATTGTATTTTTCAAAGAGAGGATGATTTGATTAAAATGGAAAATGACATGTCGTTGATATTGTACAAGTTAGAAAGAATACTTCCTCTTGGAGTTTTTGATTCTATAGAACATATCCCAGTGCGTCTAGCATACGAAGCCATATGTGGAGGACCTGTTCAATATAAATAGATGTATTCATTTGAAAGTTAAACTTTGTATACGTACAAATGAATTTTATATACATTTTGATATAGTCATGCCAATAATCTTTATTTTTTATGATTATTAGAGGTTCATGGGTTATTCAAAACGTTCGGTGCAAAATAAGGTCAAAGTTGAAGGATCAATTTGTCAAGCTTACTTATACCGTGGAACAACTCTTTTTTGTTCATATTATTTTAGTGACACCATGCCACAAAGTAATAATAAAATTGAAATTGAGTCAACATCAACAAGACACCCATTAACCTTATCAGTGTTTTGTCTACTTGGCCATCATGCTAGAAGAGACTCCACTTATTGCCCAAATGAGAAGGAATTCAATTTAGTAATGTTCATGTATTGATCAACTGCACTCAAGTCAAACCTTACTTAAGGTAAATTTAATTTATTGCGTTACTTTTATTTTTATATCATATTATATACACACACTTTATTTATTATTAAATAAACACTTGTTTATTATATTAGAATTTTTTTTACATATGAGTAAATAAATGAACAACAAACTTCTGCCGGATGTGTTTTAATTTTCCACAATGATTTAAACAACTAGTTTCTCTCATGCATCTAGCTGCTTTCTACGTACACTTGATGAACTTATCTAATCCCCTAATTCATCCTTTAGATCATGGCACACTTACTATGTTAATGAGTATAAATTTCATACTCTTGGACTGAAGGGCGAGTAACAATAAATAGTGGAGTGTGCATGGAAGGAACCACTGAAAATAGTGAAAGTGAATTTTATTGTGTGATGCAACACATTTATCAAATTTGTTACCCTACTTTAGATTATCCAAAAAAATCTTGTTGGAACCACTAATCTTGGTCTTTGGTATAGAAAGGGTTTACATTTTGATATTATAGCATATTGTGATGCTGACTATGCCGGAAATAAAATTGAAAGAAAAAGTACGAGTGGAGCATGTCAATTCTTAGGCGAAAGGATTAATCAGCTGGTCTTGCAGAAAATAGAACACCATAGACTTGTCAACAATGGAGGCTAAATATGTTTCAGCAGCAAACTGTTGTTCACAAGTTCAGTGATTAAAAAACAACTTCAAGATTACTCTGTAAGTTATTCCAGTATTCCAATTTATTGTGATAATACAAATGCTATAAATTTGTCTAAAACTCCCATTCAGTATTCTAGATCAAAACATATTGAAATAAAACATCATTTTATTCGTGATCATGTCAATAAGAAAGATATTGAATCAATCTTTGTTGATACTCAAAATCAACTTGCTGACATTTTTACAAAGACTCTTGTCGAGGATAGTTTTAATTTGATCAATGAAAAATTGAAAATTATGAAAAATCCAAAAAATTATGGATAAATTCTACTTCTGTAGAAAACAGAGAATGTTTATCAATCTCCTTTTCGCGAAGCATCATTCTCTGTTCTGAAAAACCAACAGTTCCTTATGAGTTTACACTTTCCCTCTCAAAATCAAAAAGGAAAATATTGGCATTTAATACATGTGTCTTTTTGTCTGAAGGTAGAGTGCTGACACAAGCTTTATAGCCCCCAAAATTCTTTTCCTCTTTCCCTAGGTCCAAATAGTTTCCATTGGGCAGTAAAGTAATCATTGTTTTTCTTTTCCTCTCCTCATTACCAATTGAGCTATGTGACACCCTAAACCCCAAATAATTTTTTTTATTAAGATAAAGAGTATCACATAATCATAAATATGTCACATAAATCCAAAAGTTCCATCAAACATAATGACATCGAAATCATAATATCAAACAACAAAATCCTTTTTGAAGTACACATACTTATGTTTTAAATTCAGTGCAAATATAGTCCCAACCCGATGTCACTATCAGAGCAGGAATTCCCAAAATAAACATGCTCAAAATAACATCAAATACAATGCATATAATAAGAGTTGTCAAGACATGATGACTTCTGCCTCCCGATGGTACTAGTCATCACCTGTAACTTACAACTCGTCTGCGTCCATCACAAAAACCAAACACAAACAACAAGGGGTGAGTATCGAAATTATGCAGCATTATAAAATACACGAGGAGAACACGCAAGCAATCAAATTATTACAATCTAAAAAACAGTCAAGTGTATAATATCAACAGTTTATCAAATTCTTTCACAATAAAGTAATCACAATGATGAAATGCTATGCATGTCCTATACTCTATACTTCATCATTTGGTACCATTCTACTCTGAAGTACTTGGTTAGGAGGCTTGATACTATGCCACTACGAGAGTGGACGGACAATTCATGAATGGACAAGTCCTCATAGATCCCCTCAACTCAACCTGAGACACATATACGCGACGATCGGGGTATCTCAAACTTACTCAATCATCATAACTCAATAAGTTTCAATTTGACTTCACAATATTCATCATTATATATCTTTATCAGTCAATCACAATAAAATCACAATATTTGGTTTACACTACTCACAACACACAATCCAATTTCATCAATCACATAATAAGAAATTCAATAGGTGGCACATTTATTGCATACACATGCTCTATACTACCAATCACCTTCACCAAGAACATGTTCAGCTGTTTCAAAGACTACACAAACCATGTTCTACAAAAGAAGTATAAATTATAAATAAAATACATCATTAACAAAAATAAATGAATTGTAAACAATATGACAATGAAACTGTAAAAATTACATTTTGACAATTTTTGAGTTCCTATATAGTCATGCGTTTGGAAAGACTTATTCTTCTAAACTCAAATGAGAAGTATCCTTCATAGGACTCAATGGTTGAGTTGAGTTGGTGAACCAAAGTTATATGAGTTTTTGATCATGTAGTATAAAATTAGTATTCCAATAAAAAATAAACAAAGTTAAATAAGTTATTTGGTATAGTACTTCTATTTTACTTTAAAACTTTACTTGAGTTTGAAAGAATTTCAGGGTTGAATAAAAACTTTGTACAATTCATTGCATTATGTAGTTGTCTTTGTTGCAGTCTAAAACTTCGAGTATTTCTTGAATTTAATGGAGTTGCCACCAAAGTTTATTTAAAATAGGAAAAACATTGGGAAAACTTAAAAAATAAAATAAAATAATGATCTTGGAAATCAGATTTATGGTTTGGGAGTTGGTTATGCATAGAGAATGTATTAGCACTCTACGTCTTCCGTGAAAAAATGGTTACTTATAATTAATTATACAAAAATTTATGTTAACTTTAGAATATCTATTTCTCCATATTAGTTAAACGAAAATATTTTTCCTTTTTATAAATATGATGCTAAAATAAAAGAGTACTCAACATAGAGAGAGAGAACAAAAAAGTTTTTATTATTGTGGTAGACAAGAGTGTGATCTTGCTAGATAGATGTTGGTGGAAGTGGCTAGATAGATGTTGTGACAAGAGCGTTTGCGTGTTTCTTCGTGTTTCCTTTCTCGTGTTATCTTTAAAAAAAATCACCCCCTTATTTAATTTTTGGTTCTCAATTTATAGACTATAAGGATGAATCTTTGTGTCCATGAGATAAATTGAGTTCTGGTTTTTATATTATTTTGCAAAAATTATGGAATTATAAGTGAAGGATTGGACTTCAACCTTTTGATGGAGTACAAATTTGATGAAGATGCAAAAGGAAGGAAACAAGGAAGCTGAAAATGTGAAGAAGGGAACCATACTACATAGCTCCCTTTTTTTTTCTTCTAACAAAAACATTATTTTTATTTGTTTGTTAGTTATTGTTATTTTTTTATCTTTTATTTATTATATTTGTATGATGTAAATAGGGCACTTTGTTACAGCATTAATGAGGATGTAAGCTCAATTATTGGGATAAATTTATGAGTTTGATTTTGATAATCTTGAAAAATATTTAGTATAATAAAATGTAATGACCAATATATAAAATTACACATTATTATGACTTATTAGTTTTTTTTGGAATTTTTAATTGACGACAAAATTGGAGTACGATGGACTTTTACCGTTAAACATTTTTACTTTTAGAAACTGAGCAAGAATAACAATATTTTGGGTATAACCATATTTTAAATATGCATCCAGGTCATCAACATATGGTCCAAATAGTTCACAATCAATCTTTATACTACATGGAGAAAATGAAATTAGTTAATAATTAATAGAAACATTTATTAAACACTAAAAAACTTTATATAATATAAAAAGACTCACCCATTAGACTTTAACTCAATAACTTTAAATTTCGTATTGATGACATTCCTTTCATAAACTCTTTTTTGTTCCACTCTAACAAAAACTTCCATGATATATATTTAAAATAAAGTAATGATTAAACTGTGTATAACTAAAACTAAAACTAAAAATAAAAATGATAAATTAAATTGAAATAAATTTATCAGTTAATTATTTTTTGTCAACATTTCAAATTTCTAAGAATGATAAATTAAATTGAAATAAATTTATCAGTTAATTATTTTTTGTCAACATTTCAAATTTCTAAGAATGAAATGAATAAGTACGAAGAGGGGTTGTGACCAAATTGGTTTCCACTTCTTGGACCATACTATTTTGCAAATTCAATCTAAGTTGGTATCTAACTGTTCTGTATGCTCTAGAGAGTTAGATGCATCGCCAAAATAGCGAAAGTTGTACACAATCCTCTTACAAATTTTAATTTCAAATAAAAAAAATTAGAGTTTTTCACAATGTTGCTTGAATTTTGTCGCCCTAAGAAAAATGAAAGGCAAATTAGTTAAACTAATAACATAACAAACCCAATTTGTATATAATTTAAAACTTTAATAATTTAAAATTGTAATTTATAAAAAAAAAGAATTAAACTTTTTCATTCATTAATACCATTTTTATCGCATAAAATTTTTGTTTGCCATTCACACCAAGTAGAAACTATAGTCACAACTCTAACAACTAAATCCCATTACTTCTTTTTTAAGAGTAATTGAACCAACAAAATCTAATTTTTCAAGACATTGAAAAAAAAAAATTGTATGTATAACCATCATTGAAAATTTAGAGGGAAGATATGTATCAATATTTATAATCAACAGATCTTAGATAAGTAGGATGATTCAGAATTTTAACAATTAATTTTTATTTTTCCTTAATAGAGAGATTGTATACTAACTTTAAAATACAAAAAGTTAATTTGAATAGGTGGTGACTAAATGATTGAATTTGCAGTGAGTTCTTTGAACGACGACGAATGAACCGGTGGGGCCATTAATTTGATGGAATGGTAGTGGAACAAACGAATTTCTCTGGACATCATGTTTTCTTCCTTTCCCATTATTAAAGCTTTTTGCTTTTTTTTTTCCCCTAAAAAAAGCACCATTAAGCATAAGCCATTAAGATTTTTTATTTTGATATTTGCCCAAAAATTTAATTTGTGCAAATTTCATTAATAATATTAATATTCCTAAAAAAACAGAATATCAATAATTTGAAATTAATAATTAATAATTATTTATATGTTATCGATTAATTAGATTGATAATAGTATTAATAGATTTAATTGTATAATTGTTGTTCTAATGATTGTCAAATGACATACTTGCCCTAAACTTATGTTTAATATATTATTATGTATAGATGTATATATTTTTTGTTATGTAATAGAAGAAACAACAAAGTCCTCCTACTTAGAGTTGTGCATGGTTGGTTTTTTTAAAAAACTAAACTATATCTATTTTAAAACTAATATATGGATTTGGATTTATAACCAAATTCATTATTTGGTTTAAAACTGGTTATAAAACTAATTGTAAAATTGGTTATAGTTAAATAACCGGTTTATAATTAAGCAACCGATTTTGAAAATTTTAATTTTAAAATCGATTTTTTTCTTTTCAAAATCGGTTAAAGTTTAATTTTTTTAAAATATTATTTATTCATAGTTTAAAAATCGGTTATTTAAAAAAATCAATTTTTTCGATAAAATTTTTTAAAATTTGTCTCATCAAATTTTTTGAGAAAAAATTCAATTTAAAATTTTTTTGAAAAAAAAAAGTTTTTTTATTTTATTGTTTTCCGATATTTTTTCAAAAAAAATAAATCTCAAAATTAACAAAATATTGGTAGTGGATAAAAACCGGATAAAAACCAAATCCAAATATAAAACATAAGTAGTTATCCAACCGGTTTATAAATAACCGAATTATAACCATATGTTTTAAACTGAATTTTTAAAATGGATTTGGATTTAGTTTTAGATTTGGGCCTTATAATCGGATTTTTTGCACAGCCCTACTCCCACTGGTCCTTCCTCATCACTTGGTGCCATTATTCCTCCTACTAGCAACAGTTCTCCTTACCAAGACTATGAAGTATTATTAGTGTTTTAACATTTGAACAAGTAGTGCTACTTGTTACTATTGCATTGGTATTTTGAGGCTTATGGTTTTTATTTTGTAATGGTATTTTGAGACTTATTTTGTAACTGTGGTGGAAGTATCCTGTTAGTATGAAAATAGAGTCCATTATTTTGATGAAGAATGGGGAATTGTGGACATGCTATATTGCTATGTGTACAATATATATGATTAATATTCCTAACAGATGATTTTGACATTATATATAATACTCTTAGTATTGCATCTAATAATATTGGTGTAATTTAAACTACTGTAAGTTGTAAATAATACACTCCAAAACCATTATTGGCTTTTGATGAACGGTTAAAATGTAACTGAAAAAGGTTCGGGATCATTTAGCAAGATATATTACAACTCTATTTTTTACCATGTTGAATAATATATTATCATTTCTAACTAATAAATTAAAATACAAGTAGCTAGTACACATTAAAAATGTAAAAAAGCCATAAAGGAATCACTTATGAAATCAATTTCTATATGAATGAAATAACAAACATTTAATATCCCTGTGATCGGAGCATATACCATACAAACTTTGATTCTGAATAAGAAAATTACATCCTTAATTAATTAGTACTGCATTATCAAATTCTGTGAAACAAAATGAAATTTAAAAAAGAAGAAATAAACTTTATCATATAAATATATAATAACCTCCACATCCACTCATGCCTTTTAAAAATTGCAAGGTATTGGGACATGTTTTGATATATGTCTCTGTTTCAAGGTGATGATGAGAGATAAACTAAAAGAATTGATTGTGGGATGAAAATGTCTGTCCAAATTTCCAAGTGGAAGGAACCACATTAAGAAACAGTAATGTTTTCCCATCAACCAAAGTAATCTTGAATGAAAGTATCTGGTTTCTTAGATCTGCACTGCTTTGCCAATTAGCACCCCAATTTCTATGCATTGGTAACCAAGATCCAGTTCTTGATCCTCTGATCCATACTCCATTTACATCACCGCTTCCACCCACGTTTGTAATCATCACCATGTTGAAATTTGATTGCCCCTTTAATGTGAACCTTACTCCACCTCTTCTTTTGCATGCCACCCTGTTTAAATAGTTTATGTTTCTCATGTGTCACATAACTTACTATTATATATTGTATAAAATAGAAATGTGTTTTTTGTACCTTTTATAAAGGACAGGAACAATGCCTTCATTGCCTTGTCGTGCAATGCGAAAGAAAGCAGGCATTGACATATCAAAATGGTGGTGAGGAGGATCACACCATCCTCCATGATTGTTTGGAGGACAAAAATTTGTAGCAGTGATTGTCACACTTTGTCTTCTAAGACACCATTTTGGATCGTTTCTATAGTCACATATGACTTGGTAGCAAGCACCACATACCTCACCATCTCTAAATAGCATAGTGCTCACTGCTGCTGTGTTCACCCCAAACCCAGCATGGAAGGTATTGTCATAACCACATGCTCCTCCTGAAATTCTCACATACATTATTGTTAATATTAAATCATGGGAAGGTTCTTATTTATATTAAACACTAAACTGCTCAATCTTCACCATGGAATCAAATCATAAATAGTTAATTAATTAGGATTAGAATATTTTTTATCAACAAATTAAATATATCATTAAAGAGAGAGTATAAGGAGAACTCAAACTCAATCAAGCATATCAGAAAAACTAATCATTTTCTATTAACGGTGGCAGAGATTCTGCTGAATCGGGTGCTCAAAAGTTGAACAAACACACCATATTTATTTTACTTCGATATTACATGACACCTAACCAATTACACTTACCGCTACTAATTTGATTTTTTTTAGTGATAATGAGATATCAAAATTAATGACTTATACTCTCTTATTTAAATGTAGTTAATCGTGACGCATTTCAATGATATATAAGATGATTTATATAAAATTTTATAGACATAATTTATACAATATAAATTTTCAAGTATAAAATTACTTTTGTAAACTATGTATTTTGTATATACTTCTGAGCAATATAAAATTAATTATATTGAATTCTCTCCAATATATATATATCGAGAGAAAACATACCGAGAGAAAATAATTGCATGATTAAGACATTTTTATAAAAAAATGCAATTAATGACAAATTTTAATTTTTTAGACTCTAATTATCTTTGGTAATTCACTAGTTAAGTTAGTAGAAATGTATTGTTGATGCAAAGTAGATTTGTAGTGGAATCTAATAAAAACTCACGATACTAAGCTCATTTTGTATCTGCAATTTAAAATTGAAAAAATTCTATTTTTATACGAGACAACATTCGATAAATATCTTCTATTTATTTTTGATGTCAATTTTCTTTAAAATTAACCATAAAATATTTTATTTTATTTGATATCAGTGTAAATTTAATTTAAACAGTTTCATTTAATTAATACGCAATAAAATTAGATGTATGAATTGTTATTTTTGCATAATATTAAAAATATTCTTACCAAGGGTGGTGGGACTTTGATTGGCTCCATAGAATGTTGCATGAGCGTTAAGCCAAACGTCAGCTTGGACGTGGATTCTAACTGAACATAGAACAAATAAAAGAAAAGATGAAAAAATCACAATAGGGCCCATTTTATGACTTTTAATTTTGTTTTGTTTTTGGTTTTTCTGAAACTATGATAAGACCCTTGGAGAAAGTGCGTTGTTTTATAGATTGAATACGCGGTTGTCGGTGATTAAATAATAAAAATTGATCTGTTAATGAACGACTTTGGAATTTTGATTTCATTTAAAAACGCGTTTCTCAACATATTCTATCAAGTACGGAAGAGAGGTACGACGGTTGTATGACACAGCTTTCAGACAACAAGATAAATAAGCACATGCACACAATGCAAATTCTTCAAATCATATCTCTCTCTCTCTCTATTGTTTGTGAATAAATGAAAATACTACTGTAAAGTTGGGAGATCAGATGCAGTTTCAATAATCATAACTAAATCTTAGACGCAATTGTCCTTCAAAATTTATCTGCCTCGTCTATCAAAATTCCACAAGTTCTTCTAATAGTTAGTATAAAATCGAGGTAACATAACAATAACAAATATTATCTTAAATATTACAACAAGAGTTCACCGGTAGAAAATTAACAAGTGGAAGAAGAAGAAAAAAAAAATAGTTTTGCACGTTCTACTAAAATATATCAGGTACACAAATAAGTAGTATAAATATATTTTCTAATAAATATATATATTTTTTTTATATTTCTTACTTAAAATATTTAAAATTTAATTTATTTAAAATTTTGAAATATCTAAAATTCAATTTATTTAAATTTTTTAAAATATCCTTAAAATTTACAACAATCCACCACATGTTTTGAAAGTAAAAAGAAGTTTCAAAATAAATTTCCAAAAATTAACATCATAGATGTGATGTATCAACCGGCGTAGTAAGTTATATAAACTACTTTTAGAGTGACAGTACTTAATACAAGATTAGAGGTATAACACTTACACCACACCCCTACAATTTTGTTGTTCTAGAGATTTTACCACAGTCTCATGGAAGCGGTCCTATTTGTAATATATATATATATATATATATTAACGTAATTTAAAAGCAGCAATAGCTAAGAATCTATATTCAGTAGATATTTGCAAAAAAACCACATTAGATATGATAAAAACTCGTATAATGGATATATGTTTGACAACAAGTAATGGGTACGAGTATATGTACTATAGTATTGATCTTGCTCGGTATCCGCATTTATATAAATATATTATTTATTTATTATATTAATATTTAGTTTAATTAATTTTTTTTTAATGTTTTAACATCTATTAATATCTTTGGACCACTATAATATTTATAATCGAAAGATAGACGTTTGTAAGCTTTTTAAGAATTTGATTATCATAAATAAGAAAATAATTGTGACTTTATAATTAAGGGTTATGTCTTATTAATCATAATTTTATAACTATGCTTGCAACTCGCTATCAGTTGTTTTTACAGATCTCGAATAAAATTGTTGTAGAACTTATAACTTTATAAAATATTATTATGAATATTTGAATATGTAATGTAACGAGTGCTCATTTAAAATGATCTGAGTTGAAAAATATTTTGGTTTCTAATACTTCTAAGATATCGCACCACTATATTAGATTAAGCTACTTTAAGAAAGTACTACTTTCTTTTACAAGTGACATAATATGATTTGTAATAAGAATATAAGAGAGGTATAATGATTTCAATCCAATAATATTTCAAGTACTTTAAAAACCTTTCTGAATGATATAAAATGAGATGGAAGTACTTGTGAAAAAATCAAAAAATTTGTTCAAAGTTGTTCAAGGTTTGATTGAAAGATTGTGTGTTGATTGATATGAAGTTATGGTGTATTTATATTCCATAAACATCTATTCAGATTTGTGGCCATTGATCCAAGAGGTTTGATGAACAAATACAATGATCTGGAGCCATTTCAGATCTGAAAAACTGTATTGCTTCCAATTGTAATCAAATATAGGATGTCTGTATTCGAATCCACCTCTGTGTAACGTTCAGATTTATTCAAAATTTGCACCTTGTATTCGAATAAATCTTTCATGTAGTCGAATACAGATTCATAATTTTTGCTACTGACTTGCTTTGTATTCGACTACAACAGGTCGTAGTCGAATACAAATTTGAAGGTTTACCTACTGACTTGTTGTTTGTATTCGACTACAACAAGTCCTAGTCGAATACAGATGCGAAGCTTTTGCTTCTGACTTAGCATCTGTATTCGAATACATTATGTTGTATTCAAATACAACTTTGTATTTTGTCAAAAATATTAGTTTTAAGACTTTGTTAATGTAATTTTGACTTTTGAAAATACTTCATATGCATATGTGAGGAAGAATAGTTCTCATGTATCTGAGCTATTGGTTGTATCATTTACCTTTACATTTAAACATCTAATATGTTTGGATTTAAAGTTGATCAAAAGATATTTGGACTTCTTTTTAAGCTTGTTTCCTTGATCATAATCATTGTCTTTGTTTTCATCAAAAACATGTATTTTACTATTCTTCCCCTTTTTGATTATGACAAAATGTTGTTGTTGTTGTTTTGGAGAAATTGCATCATTCTAACATTGCTCCCCATAATTTATGTGTACTCCCCCGTTGATCTTGAATGTATGTGATCAATTTGAAAAGTTGTTTGAGGACCTACAAGGTTTTTAAAGAAACAACAATACCAATTTTTCTCCCTATTTTGACATGATCAAAAAGAAGGAAAAATATATAAACATACTATTTCAAGCATATAAATACTAATAAATGGAAAAATAGCACACAAGGAAAACAAAGGAGGATGACATAATTTAGAATGGAGTCATGTTCAACTTAGTTCATCATAAAAGAAAATAAATAGTCAACAAGGGTTAATGATAACACCACAAAATAGTACATAAAACAAACTACAAAGCAGTACTTACAACAAACTATAAAGTAGTATTACAAAGCATTATAAAGAAATTCCTTGTATCGAACTACATGTCAACATCTGGCAGGAGGTGAAAATGATCAAGCTTATCAAATAAATTACTAAGGTCTCGAGATAAGGCTTCATGGTTGTCAACAATAGTAGTTTTGATGGTTTGAAAACGGTTGTCGGTGGAGGTGGTCAGATTTTATAATTGGGCGGTCATGAAGGTTTGTAAGGAGTCAAGTCTGTTCATGATCATGTGATTGGAGAAATGATCATCATCGGAGGCTGTTTCCTCGCCATCTTCGTCAACTTGGGAATCAACATTGGAGGGATCAACATTGTCCTCTTAAGCGGCATCAGATGTTTGACCAAGGTCATCGATATGCAATTAAGACTGAAGTTGCTCATTCCAGACGATCCTCATGCTAGGCGGACGCCTAAATCCAACAAGTTTTCCTTTGTGGGTGTATACATAACTTCATCAGAGAAGTCCACCCCAAAATGTTCCAAAATCCAAGAGACTTCTTTAGCATATGGTAAACCAATTGCTTCTTTTGACCCAAACGTTACAGGTTTAATAAAGTATGCCCAGTTTAGTGGACATCCTTCATACACAAAGTACACGATATGTAATTCAAACTCTGAAATTTAGGAGTAATTGCCAACCTTCAGAACCAAAATATAACTTAGAAAATAATGCAGAAGTCGATAGTCAACGGTAAGATTCCCAACTCCATACCGTTGTTGCACATATTTTGAACCAGCCTAAGTCCTCTTTTGCTCCATAGTGCGTTTGTCATACCGACATAAGGCAACATAAGCATCATATTTAGATATATCAGCCCATTCACACAAGTTGGTGGGATAAAGTTTTTGTCCTTCAAAGGGAATGTTCAAGATTTCTCCAATGGTTTTGGTGTCTAACCGAATGGTTTTACCCTTGACTTGAGACACTAACACATTTCCATCTTGGATGAGATTATAATAAAAGACCCTAACTAAATCAGGATAGACATGACCTTTGAAACCAATAAATTCTTCAACATGTTGGGCTTTGAGCAACTCAGGGAATTTAAAAGTAGAGAAAGAATTCAAAGTACCAAATTTTGGAATGATGAGTCTCGTGTCAAAGTAGAGTGTGTGAAATCGGTTGATTTCTTCCGGTGTGTGTAGAAGCTGATATAATCCGTGATATTTGGATTCTTTGTTCGCTTTCTTGAGGGACCCACTAATGCATGCTTGGTACTTGGTCCTCATTTGTGTGCGTCCATGTTGAGAAAATAAGTTTTGACAGTTTGGTGAAAAATGGGTTTGAGAGGAAATTTTTGACAGATTTGAGAAATTTGATTTGGAATGAAAGGAAATGAGTAAAGATTGATCTTGTTTGCAAGATGGGTTGAATGGGTAACATGTTGGAAGGAAGATTGGACGAGATTTTTGGAAGGGGGGAGGAAGCTTATAATTGTATTCGATTACCAGTGTAAAAATAACCCTAAAATGTGAAGCAACTTTTATATTTGGGAAAAAATGCGAAGTTGTAGTCGACTACATTCTTGTTATATTTGAATACAGATTGTTCTGGGAATGTATATTCAACTACATGTGTGTTGTTTTCGAATACAAGAATTTCAGGAAAAACACGTATTCGAATACAGTAATTTTGTATTCGACTACATTATCAAATTTTTGTTTAAACACTAATTTTTCCACATAAATTGCAACATGTAAGGCACATATTCATCTATTAAGAGAAGATAAACATCAAGGAATTAATTCTAACAATTTATCAAGAGGAAATTTTAGAACTTGAAGAGAGATGACAAAATATATGTACCTTGCAATTTTAGAGATCGTTTTCATTTAAAATGTCAAGTTCTCTTCGTATCTTGTAAAATGAGTCTTTAGGTAAAGGTTTTGTGAAGATTTCAGCTAACTGATTGTGTGTATCCACAAACGTTACTTCAACATTGCCTTTTAGCACATGGTCTCGCAGAAAGTGATGACATATATCGATGTGTTTAGTCCGAGAGTGCATGATTGGATTCTTTGAAATATTGATTGTACTGGTTTGTCACATTTTAGTGGAATGAATTCGAGGTCAAGTCGATAATCATGTAATTGTTGTTTGAGCCAGAGAATCTGTGCACAACAACTTTCTACTGCTATGTATTCAACTTCAGCAGTACTATGGGCTACACAAGCTTGCTTTCTACAGGATCATGATACTAATGCATTACCTAAGATATGGAAAGTGTCACTTGTTCTTTTACGATCTGTTTTGCATCCTACATAATCTGAATCATAATATCCAACTAGACTACATATGCTACCCTTTGGATACCATAGGCCTACATTGGTTGTTCCTTTCAAATATTTCATAATTCTTTTTACTGCTACAAGATACGATTCGTTAGGATCCGCTTGAAATTTTGCACACAAATAGACACTTAACATAATATTTGGCCGGCTAGTCGTTAGATATAATAAAGATTCAATCATACCTCGATATTTGCAGAGGTACACCTAAGAGGGGAGTGAATTAGGTGTTAGGAGATTTTCTTTTTTTTAGTGATTTGGTAATTGAATTTTCTGTTTTAAGATAGTAACTAATACTAAGTAAATGACAATAATTAAATGAACACAATAGAATTATTCTGGTTCCCTTTAAGACCAAGGGTACATCCAGTCCTCTTGAACACCACAAGAGATTAATCTATTTATTGTCAGAAAATGTACAACTCCCATCCTAGAATTTCTACTACAAACTTCTAATAACACTTCTAAGATAACACACCACTATATTAAATTAAGCTACTTTAAGAAAGTACTACTTTCTTTTACAAGTGATATAATATGATTTGGAATAAGGATATAAGAGAGGTATAATGATTTCAATCCAATAATACTTTAAGTACTTTGAAAACCTTTCCTAATGATATAAAAATAAACACCCTATAAGAGATGCAAGTATGCTCTACACTCGCCTCAGTTATGGGGATCTTGTGTATCAGAAAACATCAGACCATTGATCCTTGCTACGGTCCTTTCTATCATGAGATGTTAGCCTTAAATCATAATCTGTGCCTTGAGATTTGTATGCCTAGGTATGGCTGTTTGTTATCTCGGCTTGATGATGATTTAATTAAGACTACATCTTATGGTATGGAAGGCTCCCGGCCAGCGTGGTATCAGAGCCTTGTTACTAGAAGAGGGGGTGCATATGGTATGAATTTGATAGAGAGAGTGAGTAAGGAAGGATACACCACAACCATGGAAACAACAGAATCTACAAACTTACCTATTACCTTAACTTCTTCTATATCCCTCCCAAAAAATTGTAAAAAGACCATCTCTAATAAGATAGAAAATCTCATTGAGTATTCTTATGTTCCGGAGGATGCTCAAATCACTGAAACCATACCTCCCCTTTTAAGCCCTTATAATATCTTTAAGAGACAAAGATCCATTACTAGATCCATTAGAAACCTTATTTCCACAAATCGTCCACATATGAAAGAATATGTACAGTCATCTCGA
>JBBPBS010000417.1:6054866-6127915 GCA_037974835.1 Cicer judaicum
TAAAGTAAAAAAAAATGCTAAATAATTTAAAAAAATTAAAAATGAAACAAATTTCTAATTTAGAAGAAAACAAAATAGAAATTTAAAATAAAAATCGTAACAGTGAAAATAAAGAAGAATAAAATGATAAAGAGATTATCAATAATGTTGTGTTTTAAAAGAAAACGTGTGCTCTAATAATTTCCTAGGAAATTAATTCCTAAAAAATATTCATATTTAAAATACATTTTCTGTCAAAAGTTACTTAAGAATTAATTAGTTCATCGGAATTTTTTGAAATCAAAATAAATTTTTCTCTTAAACATTTCTTAGGAAATTAGTGAACATTGAAAAAAAAAATTTGAATTGTATTTTACAGTTTTAAAAATTTATTTGATAAATTTGGTAATTAAAAGTGAAGTTGCAATGTCAATAACAAGAAATGAGGGTTTGAATTGTGACCATTAATTTTTTTATTTTATTTTAATTTTTGTGTTTAATTTAACTTAACTCAAGATCAATCTTAGTTGAAACAAAATGTCCATAATGTTTTTGATATGTTAGAAGTAAATAAAATAAATTAATTTATAATGAAGTGTGATTTGTGTGTGCAAATAATTAAAGATAAGAAATAGAAAGATCACACACAAAGTATATTGGTTAACCCATCTCAGGCTAGTCTAGTCCTCACAACCGTGAGATTTTTACTATGTGCTTCAGAATCAAAATGTTATCCTTCACGCCTTTTCTCTTGATCACATCTTGATCAATTACAATCTCCACCTTTCAATCTAGAAAAGGATTTTTACAACTACCTTTCAGCCTTGAAAGTATTTTTACAAACACACTCAATCTAACATAAAAGATAAACTTGAGTTACACATGATGTGTATGATAACAGTGTTTGACATCTTGAAACTTCTCAACACTTGTTTGAGATAAATAAAGGCAAACTCAATAAATAATGATCTACAAATATAGTGAAGAGAATTATAGTTTGCTTGAATAGTTTTTGAGTTGTTATTACTTAAACAAGTGTTGGTAGATTTGTAACTTGAACTCTTGTCTTCATCTTCCAATTGATCTTTCAATTTATAGATGATAAAAGACTTTGAATATTCAATTTAAATTAAATATAGTCGTTGGAAATACTTACCAAGTGTTAGATCTATTTTAAAGCAATTAAACACATGCTTATATTGATGTCCATAACATTCTTTACAAATGATGTGAATGAGCTCTGAAATGTCAATTGGTACTTTTTTAAATCAGAATTATGCAGAACTTTCTACATGATATTGTAAGTACAATGTACTTGCATCCTTGCTCACAACTCATCAATTTGGAGATCAATCTAGTGTCCTTTCTTTTATCTCAGAAGCATGAAGTACTTTTTGAAAAAAAATGTAGTAGTAGTGTCCTTGTTGTCCTTGTTGTCCTTGCTCATAGCTCATCAATCTAGAGATTGATCTTGATGTTGTTTGCTTCTTTAGCCCTTGAGCTAGACTTTTTGGGCTTTAGTATTGTTTTGAGTAGTCTTGACATATGTTTATCTTAAGGTTTGGACTTTGGAAGAATCAAAGGCTAGTTTTGGCGTAGTGATTTTACATATGCTCATAAATGAAATAACTAGAATGATCTTCATTTTTCCAGACATCTATTTTTAATAAACCACAATGATCTTAGTTTTTCCAAAATGATCATATGATAAACTAGAATGATTTTTTCATAAACCAAAATGATCATTTGATAAACTAGAATGATCATTTGATAAACTAGAATGATCTTGATAAACCATAATGGTCTTTTAATAAACCAGAATGATATTTTAATAAACCAAAAAGATCTTGTTATAAACCATAATGATCTTGTCATCAATTTTCAATTTAGTTAAGATATGATTTGCTTTGATTTATAACATGGTGTGATCATTGATTATTGTATGAATGTATTGAGCACTATTCATGAAAACTATCGAAGATGTAATAATCATTCTTTTGAATGATTGATATATGATATATTCTTTTTGAGGATCTTTCATTATTGAGTAGATACTTATGTACTTTGATGATGTGAATAGCTTCTTGCTTGTTCATTTATCCAATTCATGTTCTTGAAATAAATCTCAAGTGCAATCATTAGTAGATCACCATTCATAAAACTTAATTATATATTTCATAAGGTTTGTTGTCATTAAAATTAACATAAAAAAGGTTTTTATATTAACAATATCTCCATTTTTTGATGATTAAAAACCTTTTGAATAAAACTTAAGTTTTATAGAAGGATATAGATAAAATTCAAGACTATTCATAGATATGTAAATAAACTCATAAACACATACAAAAGTTTAATTCTTAATATTATAATTAAACTCCCCCTAAATATATGCAAGAGGTTAAAAATGAAGTACAAATGTAGGGAGCAATAACATGAGTATGCTGCACATAGAAATCACGTGGTTGATCAATGCATTCATGTATCAAAATTGTCAAGTTTGCATTTAACATCAAGGATCATAGCATGTATGATGATTAATAATATTGCAATCAACATATGGTTAATGATAATAAAAGCAATATGACATAATTATATCTATAAATTTTAACACACTTGAAAAACAATCAACGAATATATTTTCTTCTCATTTTTTTGAAAAAACAACGAGGTTACTTTAGTTTTAAGAAAACTAATATTTTCTAAACACTCCCCCTAAATATTATGAAATTAATATTCTTTAATATTTCAAACTTCCATAACACAACCAAGATGTCTCTTTGTTCTTTTTCTCTTTAGAGTTTGTTTACAATGTACTATTTTCTGATTTTTCTTTCGTAGCACTTAGATAAATTTTGAAAGATTGCATAATGCGATAGTGCTTATTATGTTTTCTTTCGCAGCACTTGTCATCAATTTTTTAGATTTCTGAATGATTATCAAATGATGCACACATCTTGTCTTCTTAGATGATTAATTATCATCAGATCATTTACTCTTATCAAGGTGTTGACTTCTTCAAAGTCGTTTACTTCTTCATGAACGTTGATTGAGTGTTGACTTTCACCAGAGGCTTTGACTTCTTCATGAACATTGATTGATCATTGACTTTCTCTAGAGGTATTGACTTTATTAGAGGCATTGACTTTATTCAAATGAAGATGAATCGTACGCTTGATGCAGTCATCGAAGACAACTTAGTCAAACACTTGCTTTCATTTCTAGAGGAAATTGAGTTAGACGCTTGCTTGCATCTCCAGAGGCAATTGAGTTAGATG
Organism: Cicer judaicum; assembly: GCA_037974835.1. Classification (NCBI taxonomy): domain Eukaryota; kingdom Viridiplantae; phylum Streptophyta; class Magnoliopsida; order Fabales; family Fabaceae; genus Cicer; species Cicer judaicum. The sequence goes on from JBBPBS010000417.1 coordinate 6,058,121, forward strand.
CTTATCATAGGCGTGTTCCTTTGTATTGGTATGATAATAAGAGATATAATATAATATCATACACAAATAATTGTTCTTGGAACTGCATTAAATTATTCATATAAAATATCTTTTATTATTATCAAAATAAGATAAGGAATTGTTCTTCAAACCATCTTATTTTTAACAATCTCCAATTTTTTGATGATGACAACACATCTATTTTTGTAAACAATTTAATAATAAAAATAAAGCATAATTCATAAAGTTCCCCTTAACTCTAACCATATTTAAATATAAGAGTAGAGAGTAATATTTTGACTTTTCTCAAAATCTATTCTCCCCTTTTTTGAAAGTCTTAAATCAGGATAATGAATTGTTCTTCAAACTATCTTGGTTCTAACAATTTCCTTTTTCTTGATGATGATAAAAAAATCTCTTTTTGTAAACAATTTAATAATAAGAATAAAACATAATTCATAAAACTCCCATAACTCTAACCATATTTAAATAACTCTAACCATATTTAAATATAAGAGTAGAGAATAATACTTTGATTTTTCTTAAAATCTATTCTCCCCCTTTTTGAAAGTCTTAAATCAGAGTATTCGAGTAAAACTGTTCTCAAAATCTATTATCCTCTTTTATCATAAAAAAGAGAGTGAATTATCTCATGTCAAATTATTACTAAAACAAACTTAGACAAACTGCAAAGTATATCAATAAACTGGAATGTCAAATTATTACTAAAACAAACTTACACAAACTACAATTTTCAGTTTTCTTTAATAAAGTTGAAGTTGTCCTCTGCAAGGAGTTTTGTAAAAATATATGCTCACTGATGATCATTGTCAACAAATTTTATATCCAAGATACCCTTTTCGACAAAAACACTTATAAAGTGATGTTTGATTTCTACATGTTTTGCTATGGAATGTAAAATATGATTTTTGGTTAAACAAATTGTAGAAGTTTTATCACAAAAAATTAGAATTTTATTCTCATAGAGTTCGTAATCCTTTAGTTGATGTTTCATCAACAGAAGTTGAATGTTCCATCAAGCTGTAGAAATGTATTATGCTTCTGTTGTGGACAAAGCTATAATGCATTACTTCTTGCTTGACTTGGAGATCATATTTTCACCAAGAAACATGCAATTTCTACTGATGTTTTTTCTTTCAAGCTTGTCTCCTGCATAGTCAGCATCGCATAATCCGATTAACCTATACTCAAATGATTGCTTATAAAATAGACCAAGGTTAGTAGTGCATTTTAGGTATCTAAAGATTCTCTTAACAAGGCACACATACACACTAAATAAAATATTAGGTCTGGAAGCAATTAAGTAGAGAAGTGACACAATCATTCTTTTGTAAGTTTTTTAGTCAACCCGTTTGCATGATTCATCTTTGTCAATAGAACATGTTGAATGAAACGGGGGTAATCATGTTCTTGAGAAGTTCTTTAGTGTACTTGATTTGATGAATTAACACACCATTTTGATTTTGTTGAATACGAATTCCTAAGAAAAATTAAATTCTCCCATCATACTCAATTGGAATTCATGTTGCATTAACTTAGCAAAATCTTGACAAAGCATGCTATTAGTTTAACCAAAGTTAATATCATCTACATAAATATGAACTATGAGAAGGTAACTTTTAGATGATTTTCTAAATAGGGTAGTCTCGACTTCTCCTCTTTCAAAAATGTTTTCAAGTACAAAATTACTTAGTCTATCATATCGAGCTCTTGGTTCTTGTTGCAGACTATACAAGAATTTTTTAATTTTAAAAACATGGTCTAGAAACTCAGTCTTTTCAAAACCTAGTGGTTGTTTAACATACACTTCCTCATTTGTATAACAATTTAATATAAGATGATACTATTATATGTAGAAAAAGATAATAAAATGTGATTTGCTTCTAACCTTGCCACTAGTGCAAACATCTCAATGTAATATGTATCTTCCTTTTGACTGTAACCTTGAGCTACCAATCAATCTTTGTTCCTTATAACTTCTCTTTTCTCATTCATCTTATTCTTGAACAACCAAGTGGTTCCAATGGGCTTCTTTTCCTCTAGTCTGGGTACAAGATCCAAAACGTCATTCCTCTTGAGTTTGTTAAGCTTTTCTTGCATTTCCAGAATTCATCCATCGCCTAATAGGGCTTCATCAACAAAATTTGGTTCGATTTGAAAGTATACCAAACAAAGATTTATCTTTTAGGACATATCTAGTCATCATATGATCACTTATGTTTCCTATAATCAAATAGTATGGATGAGATGATTTGTACTTCCATCTTGTTCTAGATTCTAGACGATTTTGACTTGATCTGACGTTATCATTATTTTCCTATATTATTGTTTTCCTCTAATGTGTTCAGTTCCTTTTATTTTCATATTTCTTTTTCTTTTGTTGGTTCATTTGATTTTTGAGTTTCCTTTGAGTTGCTTATTTCCTCTGGGTTTTGTGGACATGTAGAATCATCATCTAGCTTTGACTTTATGTTGTTAAATTGTTTGTCGTCAAACTTAACATGGATTGATTCTTCCACAATCAAAGTCTCCTAGTTGTATACTCTGTAAGCTTTAGATATTTCAAAGTATCACAAAAGGATGCACTTTTGTGATCATGAATCAAACTTGCCAAGTTTCTCTTTGGTGTTCTAAATATAACATGTACACTCAAACTGATGAAAATAAGAAAGGTTGGGTTTTATTCTCTTCCACAATTCATAAGAAGTCTTATTTAGAATAGGTCTGATACAGATTCTATAATGAATGTAACATGTAGCATCCACTACTTCTGCCCAGAAATGTTTAGCAACATTCGGTTCTTGAATCATGGTACATACCATTTCTTAAATAAATGTGTTTTTTCTTTCTACAACAACATTTTGTTAAGGAGTCTATGAGAGAAAAAGTTACAAAAAATACCATTATCTTTACAAAAGTTTTCAAAAAATTTATTTTCAAATTAACCCAATGATCACTATGAATTGTTACAACACAAAAGCCTTTTTCATTTTGCATTTGTTTGAAGAAAGTAGTGAACACTTTATTTGACTCATCCTTGTGTTCTAGAAATTTTATCCATGTCCATCTGGAATAGTCATCAACAATAAGAAAGTCCATAATTTTTACCACTAACAGAGGTAGTTTTTGATAGAACAAAATTATCTGTATGTAAAAGTTCAAGAGGTTTGGTTGTGGAAACAATGCTTTTATAAGAAAATGAGTTTTGAGTTTGTTTCCCTTTTCGGCAAGCCTCACAGAGAACTTTTATTTGTATTTGAGATTGAGCAAGCCTCTAACAATGCTGAGTTGATTTAATTTTCAAATTAATCTCAAATTGGTATGACCTAAATTTAATCTCTTATTTTTTCTAAGTTAAAAATATTTTTTTTGTAAAGATTGTTTCGCCTCAGACCAATAAAAATGAATAGATCCATTAGTTTCACTAATTGACTTACAAGATTTTTTATTAAAGATAATATCGTAAACATTGTCAATTAATTCATTAATGCTTAGTAGGTTATGTTTTAGTCCTTTAACAATCAAATCATTTGTAATAGAAGAAGAAGAACCTTTACCAACTGTACCCTGACCAATTATTCTTTCTATCTAATTTTCGTTGAATCTAATTGTTGCTATAACCTTTAGGGTTAGGTCTTGGAACATAGGTCTTTCTCCCATCATGTGTCATGAGCAGCCACTGTCCAGGTACCATGATTGGCGTTTTAACTCTATTACTATGGACATCTATGAAGGAATTTTTTATCTTTAGGTAACCAAATTTATTGGGTCCTTGTTTGTTAGGTTTTTAAAGACTTATTGTTGTTCCATGTTTTTAGCGAATGATAAGTATTATGTTGTGTCCTTTCTTGGAACATACAACACATATAGCCTTAGGAGAAATACTATTTTCAGCTAATTTTTCAAAACCAATTCCTCTTTTTCCATTTCTGTTCAAGCTTGCTTGCTTCTATCTTTGCCAATTGCAAGAAACTTTTGAAAAGATAATTTGTATTGGCATGAGTTACAGAGCTTATCCTCTAAGGGTATTGGACTGAGTTACTGAGTCACTTTCTATCTCTTTAGTTTTTCAAATTGTTTCAAGGAAGTTATATTTTTCAGTCAAATCATTGTGTGTTTTTCTTACAGTTTTTAGTTGAAGACACATAATATTGTTATTTAAAAACTCATTTAAAGCAGTAATAAGCTCACTATGAGATAGATAATAAAATACCTCAATTTCTTCATCACTGTCTGAATTAGATTCAAATTGTATATCAATTATCAGAGTCATGTTTGCAAGTTCTTCATCATAAGAGGATTCATCATAATCATCCCAGGTAATCAGACCCCTTTTTCCTGGTCTTGGATTCTTTCTTTTGAATTCTTCTAGGAATTTTTGGACATTCTGCTTTGAAGTGTATAAGTTCCTTAGACTCAAAACATGTGAATTTCTTCTTGTCAGTACACTGAATCTTCACTCTAATCCTCTAAATCATCCTCCTCTAGTTTTTCAGCTTCTTGTAGAGCCATATGGCCATTAGATTTGAGAGCCAAAAACTTTTTCTTCTTCTAGGGCTCATCTTCTAATAGTTCAATCTTGTGAGATTCGAGGGAACAATACAGTTCTTCTAGACGAAGACTATTTAGATCATTTGCGTAAGACTCTAAATTTTTTTAATCTAATTTATGCAATTTTGTTGTATTTTGTGTTGAATTGCTTAGGCTATTAGCCCGATTTTTATTTGATGAAATTAAGTACCAAAAATATATTTTGTGTGTGTGGTTGGAGACCCAATTAAAATAATTTATCAGATAATAATTTAATTAACTTACGGAGAATTTATTATCCAGAAAAATCTTAAGATCAGCAGACACTCCCCCTTTAGTTCACTCATTCCATTTTTTCTTTCTTCTCTCTTTAAGCAAAAAAAAAAATAAAAAAGCACAAATAAGTGTTGGTGTTTGTTAGTTGAAGAAGAAAACCTCCATTTTTCTACTAAATCTAAGCTTCCATTCAAGAAATGTTAGGAAGGAAAGTTACTCCTGTCTACAATGTGGTTCTATTGATATAGATTTTGAGGTGAGAAACTTTTCATTTCCATTCCATCTCTTCATAGACGAAATTACCATTGTCATTGTAGAAAGTGTTTTCATTTTTTTAATTACTCTTTTTAATTACTCTTAGGTTGAGTTTAAAGAAGGGATTAAGAGTGCTTTATAAACTCAAATTTGTATGCTCTAATAGTTCAGTGATAGAACTTGAAAGGTAAAAGGATTTTCTTTCATAACAATTTGAATTTTCGAGTGTGTATATGTGATTTGGAAAATATTCATTTATATTTAGTTTTAAATAAATAATGTATCAATTGGTTTTAAAAGTTGTGTGTAAAAAAGATATAATTTTGGAATTATGATGTGGTTGGAAAATTTTTGGTGCTGAACAAATTTTTATAGATCTTTATGTTTATGTAGTTAGCTCCTCGAGTCTCGAAAAGTAATCTAAACCGTTGATACCGAGTTAGTGGTGGGGAGAAATCTGAAATATTAATGTTGTTGTGATGAATAAAGAAAAAAATATTTTCTTAGTTTATGCCTTTCCAAAAGTAGTTGTTATGGTTGATGATCAAGAATGTATACATGTTGTTAACAAATCTTTGAACTTATGTTTAAAGGAAATTATTGAATTGTGGATTCAAGTTTTATATATATACTTTCAATCTTTAGAAAAGTTTGCATGATTTTAATTAAAGCTTTATATTTATTAAGTAAAGGTTCAAGTCTTGAGTTAGAATTTCATTGTTTTTTTTAAATATCCCAGATTTAATGAATTAAAATACAAGCTTTATTGAGAAAAAAAATGATTTATGGTAAATTTGAGAAAATTTGTGGCTGTGTAAAATTTTTTTAGAAACATAATTTAAGACGTTTCAAATGATTGTTAGTGAATTCTCTGAAAAATTTGATGGATGTTGATTTCTAAAATTGTGTTTTTATATGTTGAAAGTGTGTATTGTGAATAATAATGATATTAATCCTTACTTGTTTTAAAATCTTTTAGAAAAATATACTCTAGGGGAATTTGGAGTGAGAAAAGATTTGTAAGGTAGTTAAAGTCTTAGGGAGTTATTTGACTAAGTCAAACACTAGTTGATTGAAGGTGTTAGCACAAGTGATATTTTCGTTGTGTTTGACTGTGGTAGGGATAATTATTGAAAAAGATACAATTGAGGTAATGACTTCTTCCAAATTTTTAGTTTGCACATAGGGACCTTATATATTTGATGGTTTATATTTGATGTGATTATGCATTCATGATTGATAATATGGGTTGCTACTTGTTATGAATTTTATTGATGAGAATATGTCTTGAGTATACTCTATGAAAAGTATAAAAAATTATTAGTGTTTAATGAGTATTAAATAGGAGTCTTTTAATAGCTTCATTTACATAATGATTGATGAGAAAGAGTCAGAGTATGCTCATGCATTTCATAGTTAGTGGTGACCGTGATGGGTCACGGGGTGGTTCCATGAGCTGATTGATCCACCTTATTATTACAAGGCTTTTTGAGTCATATAGGTATGTGATAGACTACATTATGGTAAATCATGTTAATTTGTAATAAGTGACACCTTATTAATTAGTAATGGTCACTGACATATAAGTATTGCATTAGGGTACTTGGCACGTGAGCTATGTTTGTTATAATATGATATGATATGTGTATATACATGTCTTGTTTATTGTGTGTTATCATTAGAAATGACAACATAACCTGCACCCACGGGTACCCATCCAAACCCGCTTAATTTGGACGGAGAAACCCCACTTTGATTGGATACGGGTGTAGATTTTCTCAGAAATTAAAATTCGGGGGCAGGGACAGGTTTAGGGTGGTGGTATTGACCCCGAACCCGCTCCGCAAATAATATTATTGTAATTTATAAATTTTATATACATATACATATTGTATATACTTAATATCTTTTTCAAAATTAAAACTTATAATTTTATCTCTATAGAAAATATTTTTAAATTTTATTATTGTCTAATAATTATTACTTTATTACATTAATTACAATAGATATGATTTTTAAATTTATAATTATATATATATAAATGGGTGCAGGTGCGAGCGGGGAAATCTGAACCCCGTTGCGGATAGGGATGAAGGCCTAAATTTCACATTTGTTATGAAACAGGGTCGAAAGTGGGGGTGGGGGAGGCAAAATCTTCCCCCTGCTCCACCCAATCTCATTTTCATGCCATAATTGTTAAATGCTTGTTGTTGTTATCATGACATAAATGCTAAATATTATTTGTTAATTTTGATTTATGACCATTTACGTTATTGGGGGAAAATGGGCTTTGCCCTCAAATGTTACTGAAATTCGTTCTACCGATTGTTACCCTAACGAAGAAAACATAGTTTGACTTCCCTAATTGGCACTCACCGACTTCTTGGGCATATGACCTCATCTTAAGCGTGGCTATATATATGGAGAGAGTAGTGATGACAAGTAGGAGAGCTGGTGCATTATTTCACGTGGGACTCACTCACGAGATGATCAACTATCCTATACCTTCATGATTGGTACTCGGGGCGAATAGAGTGTGGGAAGATGTAAGGGATTCTACAGTTATAGGTGAGATGACGACCACTGTAGGTGTGGTGACTTCCACTATAGGAGCAAGGGATGTAGTGCTTGGACTGAGGACTGGCGAAAAGGGTAACGGGACGATGTCGGCGGGAAAGGATATTACAGGACCATCTAGGTTGGTGAGGGACCAGGGTTTCATTGATGGACCTCCAATACCTTGGTTGGTACCACCCAAGGTCGAGTTAGAGTTTCCAATTCTAGTGAATGATCCTTTATCGACTTTCTTTAAGGTAGTGAGCTGTTTTGAGATTCCAGCACCGTTGAAGCCATCTATCTCATGGGTGGAGCTGACCTCTGAGGATAATGATCCTTCTACGGCTAATGAGAAGGAGGAACTTAATTTGATGAGAGAGATTGTGTCATAAGGAACTTGTGTGGTGTGTGGAGGTCACCCTTATTATTGTCGTTGTTATTGGATGATCAAATTAATTTTTGTTGTATGGGGCCTTAGTGTCTATGTATTGGTTGTTGTGCTTATTTTATTTTGGGATGATTGTATTTATGACATACCTTGATAGTCGGCGTTTGTTTTGTGGTTCCATATTCTATTTTTTTGACGTGACCATGGGGGAATAATATTTATGACATACCTTCATAGCTTCAATGTGTTTTCTAGTTGTATACTTTGGATTATTGTCCCAAAACTATCTTAGCTTGTTTGTATATACGAATGTAACTATTTATGACTCTTGTCGTTTTGTGTTATGACATATTTCTTTATTAAGTTGTTTAAAAAAAATGAATTCATGTTGTTAAAAATCGGGGTGTTACAATTTGCTTTGTGGGTTGAAGTGGTCTTGGGTGTCCATTTGCTTGGATCACTCCTAATACTTTTTTACATGATCTGCAATTGTGTAGCTTTTCTAAAGCACACTAAAGACTAAACCAGAGTCTGAAATCTAGAAAACATCTTCACGATATCATCACCTTCCGCTATTTGAAATAACTCGTACGTTATGACCATAAGATTGGCTTTGGCTACTTTCACTTCCTTACTTCCTTCATAGGTTAGAACTAGAGCATGAAATTTGCTTTTGCCCATCTCTTTGTTACTGCACTTGTCGAATTCTATGAAACACAACCATTCACCATAAAAGTTCTAGTTTTACGATGCATTTTGAATTGATTCTTTAGATCAACATTCATGTTCTTTCTGGATACTTCTGTACCATCATCATTTGTAGGAGTAGTGTATCCATCTTCAACCAAATCCCTAAGTTCAGAATCTTGAGAAATGAAAAAGCTTATGAGTATGTCTTTACAATATTCAAAACATTCTCTATCAAACATAGTGGGTATGTTGATGTTTCCTCCAATAGCTTAATCACCAAGGTTAGCCATAATATAATATTGGATCTTTACTCAAACACTATAAGGGACTCATGCCTTGAGACCGAGCTTTGATCCCAATTTAAGGTTGAAAAACACAAGAAAATGGGGGGTTTGAATTGTACTTTACAATTTAAAAAATTTCTTTAATAAACTTGGTAATTAAAAGCTCAAAACAAATAGTTAGAGGAAATAATTAAATCACACAGAGATCTATACTAGGTCACCATCAAACTGGAAGCTACATCCAGTCCCTCCACCTAGAAGAACTTTCTCAGATAATTCAAATTGAAATACGACCCTTAGCCTCTACTAGTTATGTCTTCTCAACTTCCTATTAAGAACAACAAACCTTTGAGGAAAAACAACCACTACTGGGCTAGGTTACAAAAGAATGAGGTTGAGTTTTTCCTAAAAAATCTTTCTTAAGAGGATGTTTACAATGTATTACTTTCAGATTTTTCTTTCTCAACACAAATAAATTTTGAATGATTGCAAAATGTTGACGTCTTCAAAGCCGATTAATTTTTTAGAGTCATTGACTTTATCATAAGCATTTGAAGGTGAAAACACGAGAAGATGGTTGAATTATGTTTGGCAAAATTGATAACTTTTTGCTAATTTGATGAAGGTTGATTGGTTTTTATGAATTACTTAGATAAGAAGCAATCAAGTTCAGAGGCAACAATAAATGACAGCATAAATAATTGGACACATAGATTTATTGAGGTTCACCACTAACTTGACTACATCCAATCTGCTCATTCAGAATGCTTTAATCAACTAATTCAAATACCATGAATTACAAAACACCTAACTCTCCAAGCTACTGTTCCCAAACAGTGTGCCAAACCCAAACTTTTGAGGAACTAACCAATTTTACCCTACAAGTCAAGTCTTCTTCTAACAACTTGACAAAGCCAGATTGATTAAGGAACTAAATCACCATCGTGTTGGATACAAAAGATTGAAATTTAAGTGGTCACTTCTAACTAAGCTGATTTCGAAATAATTCTAAAACTTTAATAGAAACACTTGGAAAATGTTTCTGAATTGAACAAGTGTTTTTCTCTATGATCTCTAAAAGTAACTTCGGAATTTTGAGATTTGAGTTCTTCTCACTTTTCTGATTTACAATGATTTTCTTTTTCACCCTTGAGTTTCTATTATAGATAAAATTAGGGCTTCAATTTAGTCATTGTTTAATTTTGAATTGTATCTTCATTCTTAGTTTTGGTCAACAATGATCTTATCCAAAAATAGATTTGAACAAGATGCTTTTTGATAATATGTTCTTTAGCCAATTCTTTATTTCTGAATTCTATCTAAGTAGTTCTTCTAGATTGATTTTATTTGTATTTTGTTCATATTGAGTTTGTAAATTCTCCAGGTTGATTTTGTTTGTATTTTGTTCAGATTGAGTTAGTAAATTCTTTAGATTGATTAAATTCGTATTTTTTTTCAAATTGAGCATATAAATTCTTCAGATCGATCATGTTCGTATTTTGTTAAGATTATGTTTGTAAATTCCTTAGATTGATTTTGTTTGTATTTTGTTCAGATTGTATTTGTAAATTCTTTAGATTGATTATGTTCGTATTTTGTTCAGACTGAGTTTGTAAATTCATCAGATTGATTTTGTTCGTATTTTGTTCAAATTGAGTATGTAAACTATTCAGATTGATTATGTTCGTATTTTGTTCAGATTGAGTTTATAAATTCTTCAGATAGATTTTGTTCAGATTGAGTTCGTAATTTTTTTAGATTGATTATGTCTATATTTTGTTCAAATTGAGTATGTAAATTCTTCAAATTGATTTTGTTCGTATTTTGTTCAGATTGAGTTTGTAAATTCTTCATATGTATTAAGGTTGTATTTTGTCGTAGATAAATCTTGATTAAATCCTCTTATAATAAATCTTGATCAAATCTTCATCAAATGTTGACCATATCTTCTTTTCAACTTAGTCAAAGATTTTCCTCAATCATAAGTCTGAATCAAATCTTATTTAAGATTTTCTTCAAAAACATGAATATTCTTTCATACTCTATGAAGTCAAATGTATTATTCTCATAAAATAATTTTGTTAACATCAAAACCCTAAGTATAAAATCAACTAGGTTTCAACAGCATTAACATTTTAAAAATGTTTACTTCTTCACGCACGTTGACTAAGCATTGACTTTCTCTCAAAATGTTGACTTCTTCATGATCATTGAGTCAACATTGACTTTATTCATTGACAAACAAATAACGGCTTGATGTAGGCATCGAAGATAGCTTAGTCAGACACTTGCTTCCATTTCCAAAGGCAACTAAGTGAGATGTTTGCTCACATTTATATGAACAACTGAGAAAGACGCTTGCTTGCATCTCGAGAGACCACTAAGTCAGACACTTATCATAAGTGTGTATCATCAAACTTAGAGATATATAACATAGAAGCGGAGTCTTAATTTTTCTTTGTATTGATATCAAAATGAGAGATTTTAGCACAATATCCTACACAAACAATTGATCTTAGAATTGCACACTTAATTAAAACATTGGTGCATTAAATTGTTTTTCACAAATTCCCTAATGTTATTATCAAAACAAGACAAAAAATTGTTCTTCAAACCATCTTGGTTCTAACACTTAATTCCTCATATTTTTATAAGTGTTTTTTCTTAAAATAGATTGTTAAATTATTTAATATTTATTCTTTTAATTTGAACTAATTATAAAAAATGAATGGTTGTTTAAATAAATTTTAATAAATTGCATTAAAATAGTAAATATGCAATGAATTGAAATAAACACAAATAAAATTATTCAAATCTTTCATAGTAAAATAAAATTATCCCCTCATGCAAAAAAAAAAAAATTATCCAAATCCAACATGATAAAATTAAAATTATCCATATTCAATTTTTTTACAAACATACAGATAATTTAAATGCAAGAAAAAAAATGGCTCATTCCAAATTATCATCAATATCTGGGACAAGTTCATCATCTGTTGGTGATGTTTGGCGGCGATTATGATTTCGTTCTATTCTCTTATAACGTTTTTGCTTACTCTATAACTGCACCAAAATATCGGTGGTCAATTTCAATTTTTAAATAAAATAAAATTATATTCAAATAAATGGAGATTGAGTTTATTTGGTTCTATTTAGATTGAATTCGAATCTAGAAAAAAAAAATCAATTTAATTGATTTGAATTTATTAAATAATTAATTTGACTTTTATATCTCTAAATAAAATTTAAAAAACATAAAATTGAGATTTAATTTGAAATATGTAGAGTGTTTTTTTAATTAATATATTTTTTAATTATTTTATAGATTATTTTTATTTAAAAAATTGTAAGGGATATTGAGGTGGTCGTACCAACTGTGATCCAATCCTTTTGTTTTTCATCATCCAAAAAAATAAAAACAACAATTGAATTTCTGAAGCTTTATTGTATGATTCGTCATTTTCATATTTTCCAATACGTATCAGTCTGAAAAAGTTTACTGAAGTAAATCCTAGATCCGCTATTTTGATACCTCTATGATTAGGGGTATTAGCCTATTGACATTCAAATAAAGGAACTCTGAATAAATACCCTATAATTCAACTCAATAATGTCTACCAATTTTGTACAATAAGGAACCCTCCAAACCTCACTTGTGTATTACTACTACTTAAGTAATTTCTTGTGCCGAACGTTCCAAAAATGCCACTATATATTATGAGTTTTTAGTGAATTGTCTCATGTCAAGATTCAAAATTGGTATCTATTCACATTGTATGTGTTGGCGTTTCAAGCCATTTTAATGGAATTAAAAATCAGAGAAAATGAATGAAATGAAAATGGATGTGTAATTGTTTATTGAGAAAAATATGCTATTTATACATATGATAAAGGGTTCTACATATCCTCTAAGAACTTCAAAAATTTGCTCTCCTTTTTCTCTTTCAACTTGTTTTGATCCAAATAATTGAAGATGATTTTATCCTTCCTCTAATGTTAATCCTTTTCTTGAACATTTTAATTGCTCAAGCACTTCCTTCACTATAATTCTTTACTTTTCAACTTTATTTCTATCACTTGACTTCACATAAATCTTGCACTTCACTTTATGTACAACTACTACACCTTTTCCTGTATTTGTTTCTTTATTAAGGAAAGCAGCGTCTTGTCTAAGTATCATTTCAAATACAATTTTCTTATTCTTGCTGCTTGTCTTTTCCCTATAACTATCCAACATGCCACCTGAAGGAATGTAGCTACCCCATTTCCTATGGAAAAATATACAAATTCTAGTGATACCTTGGACACTTGTTCAACAACATCGGTTGTGTTACTTTGATTAATGCCAAAACTATCAATCGTTTGGCCGAACAACAAAGTCATGATAAGTAAACCCAAACCGTTTCCAACAACACTGATAGTTCCACCAGCCATTCCAGCCATTTCTTCAATAACTATCATTCCTTTTTGTGATTGCACCTTGATGTGAAAACCTATGAGAACCAATAGCCATTGTAACAGACAAAACAATTGGTAATGCAATTGAAATTCCACCAATCAAAAGCACCAAAAGATTGTCAATTCCATCTCTATACTTTCTATGTTGTATTGGATACATCACTATAAGCTCAATAAAAATACCAATAATAATTTATTGAATGCAGAAAAATCCAATAGATGTAATCACGTTTTGAAAGTGTCCAACTTGGTTACAACCATCAACCACATGAGTTGCTTTACTGCAAAAGGTGTGAACACCAGTAGCATACACAACTGCTTTCTCGTTCCTCACATTTCCAAGCTCTTTCTGCCATTCTTCTTCCTTCTTCTGCACAGTTTCAATTTCAGCATGTTCCAATTCAACAACTTGAAACTTTTCAATCTTAGATTCATCTTTAGCCAATTTTGGAGCTACCAATGCTTCCTTGAGTTTCTTATTTGCTTCCTGAGCTACTCTCTATGCTTCTTTCAACTCATCAATATCTTTTGCCTTCTCCTTCTCAACCTAAAGAATTTGTTCCTTTAGATTTTTTTTGAGTTGCATTCAATTGGTTCTGCAATTTTGAATGCTCCTATTTTGATTTAGCTTGCAACATGTCCTCTGTATCACTTTTTAGGTATTGTGCAGCCTCCATATCATTAACTTTCTCTGAACCATCATTTTCTAGTTCAACCAGCAACACATCCTCTCCCTCATTTTTCAGCTTTTCAATTAAAGAGAATTTTTCAATGAGCTTCATCCTCAACTCTTGTATCTCAACCTTAGTCGAACCAACAACCTCCTTAGAAGCCTCTCTTGATTGCTCAATGTCTTTGCCAAGAATATCCACATCAGTGACTTTTTCAGAAAATGAAGAATGTTCTGAAAATGGAGAATGTTCTGAAAATAGAGAACGTTCTCTGTTTGTAGCTGAAAACAAAGAACATTCTTCGTTTGTGGTAGCCATCAATATAACTATATCTGAATCTGAATCTGAATCTTCTTGTACATCGCAGGCTTCATCTTCTTATTTATTCTTCTATTTTCCTCCGTTGCTAGTCCAACATTCTCGAGCAAAATGTCCAAACTTCTAACATTTGTAACATTGCACCTTCTTCTTATCCAAGATTCTTAATTTTTCTTTTGATTTGCCACTTTTATTGCTCCTTTCTGATGAAGACTCTGACTCGTCATCAGATTCCTTGAACTTATTCTTCTTCCATTTCCTTTTCTGATATCCTTTATTGTAATCTTGCGCTGCCAGTGCCTGATCCCCAAAATTACTCCTACTTCTTTCATCCATTCTCAACTCTCTTGCTTCTAGAGTTCTCTGCAACTCTTCAAGACTCAAAGCAGATATATCTTTAGATTTAGTCAACTTCTCACCACAACCAGGCATCTGATTTATAATTCTCCTCAATCTTGAAATTAAATATGCAACCTTCTCGTGCTCATCCATTTGCAGCAATTCAAATTGTTTCTATAAGGTCTGCAATTTCACTTTCTTGACCTTGGTTCCTCTAGAATAACACTTCTCAAGAATGTTCCAAGCTTCCTTTGCGCTTTTTGCATTAGAAACTTTGTCAAAGTTGGTTGTATCAAGGCATTGATGAAGAATGAAGATGGCTTTGCAATCTTTCTTCTTGTTTTCTTTGAATCTTGATCTTTGATCCCCTATTGGATTGACCCCCCAACTCTTCAAAACCAATTTCTATGATTTCTAACACTTTTTGAAATCCAAATAGTGCACGAATTTGTACTCTCCATCTATCCCAATCTTCACTCGTGTTTAATCCTTACACTTCACTTGTGTTTATCTCTGATTTGGTTTTTCGCAACCAATCTCTGATACCATTTGTTCGCGTTTTAAGCCATTTTAATGGAAGTAAAAACTAGAGAAAATGAATGGAATGAAAATGGTGAAAATGGATGTGTTTTGTTTATTGAGATGAATATGCTATTGATACATAGTTTCTATTACGTTGTTTCTAACTACCTTCTACTTAACTAACTAACTAAGTGGTTAGTTAGTTAGTTGATTACATACAATCAAACAAACTTGAATTACACAAAACTGAATATAGAGAATATTCTCAATTTTCAGTCACATATCAACAATGTTCTTGGTTTCCAATAGTATGCAGTAAATATTATGGCTTCATTATGTGGTTGTATAAAGACTAAATGCTATGCAAAAGAAGAAAGTGTTAAGAAATATTTAAAAGTCTCAAAAGGGCTGAGTTGACATTACAAACAGAAAGTACATAGCTGCAAAGGGTTTACCAAAATAGGAAAGCAAGGAAAACCTAAGTCCAAAGCAAGCTACCACTACTCCAAATTCCACATCCACCGGATAGGCTTCTTCAACTAAATTATGCATTGCAGCTAGTTATCATGCCGATGTTGGTAGTAGAATCCATATCGT
The DNA here is from genome assembly GCA_037974835.1 of Cicer judaicum. Classification (NCBI taxonomy): domain Eukaryota; kingdom Viridiplantae; phylum Streptophyta; class Magnoliopsida; order Fabales; family Fabaceae; genus Cicer; species Cicer judaicum. The sequence goes on from JBBPBS010000417.1 coordinate 6,074,026, forward strand.
TGGGAGATGATCGGAAGAGGAAGAAGAAGTCATCGGGGTGTTGCGAGCATACAAAGTATAAGATATGTAACATCTTAAAATTATAGGTTAAGAATAATTAGAATTTTAAAATTTTATATAATTTAAATTATATATTAGTATTAGTATTAGTATTATTATCATTGTTGTTTTTATAATTTTGCATTTTTGTTTTAAATATGTAGATGTTACAACCAATTTTCTAAATGGAAGCATAAGATAAAATTTTAAATTGATCCACATTGTTGTAGATGTTTTGTTTGTTCTTATCCACATGCCTCCTATTGTAACAAACAAGTCTATTCTTCTGGAAAAAACATTTAAACAAAATCTTAAATAAAAAATAGGCTACACTACTTATAGAAAGCTAGTAAATTAATCAAAAGAGTATTGATCAATTTTAACTTAATTTTGACTCAACATATGAGTAATCACACTCTTTGTTGCTTTCATGGTATATTTATTTTGGGAAATTGGGAGGGTAAAAAGTTAGACATTTTGAATAATATTTTTTTATAAAAATATATTATGTCAAAAATCAAACTCTATTAACATTGTGATTTTATGGAATACAATTTTAGATTATGAATTGATTTATTTACTATTTTGTTTGTTGGATTGTCGTTATTTTTATGATTGTTTGAATATATATTCTTTAAAAGATTATTTTATTATCAATTCTTGAATGATTGTTGTTATTGTATATTTAATGAAATATTATATTTTAAATAGGATTTTATGAAAATATTTAATGAATGATTGTTGAGTATAATTGTTTTTGTGATGAATTGATTGCACTGAAAACTCTTGCTATTGCCTTCATCTTGATATTCTTTTTATAGACGCGATGGAGGTTAGAGATAACTTATTATAGCTGTTGTTGATATTTAAGAGAGACAATTAATAGATATGTGTTCTATTTTATCCAAAATGTTCTTCCTTTGCAAGTAGAACGTTCTTGGTTTTGTGTTTGAATGAATATAATGACCGAGGTTTTTAGCAGTTGTTTGGTGTCATTTTTCTTCCTTGCACACATGTTGGGCTTTATGCAAAAGGTGCTACAATAGTGTTATTTTCATCCTTGTTATCCTAGTTGTACTTGTTCACAACCCATCAATCTTGATGTTGTTTCACTTCTTTAGGCCTTTAGCTAAACTTTTGGGCTTGACCGTTGTTCTACGTTTCCTTGATATTGGTTTTACTTAAGATTTGTACTTTGGAAAATGATTCATTTCATTTTTATCCTTCAAATGAATTATCTATATTGATCGTGAGATCGATCATAATGATGTTTTTATGAACTAGAATGATATTGGTTTGCCTAGACAAATATTCTTATGAACTAGAATGATCTATTATAAACCAGAATGATCATGGTTTTCCTATACTGATATTCTTTTGAATTAGAGTGATCTTGATTGTTTTATAGGAGTACTTGACTACCTATCTTTGAATAATACACTCAAAACTATAAGTTAAATAACAACACAATCAAAATCATGATTAGAGATTAACTTACTTATTTGTTTATCTTCTAAACACTTTATTTGAGATTTTGCCTCAATATATTTTATTATTAAAGAATTTTCAGTTGTAAGGATTTATTTTTAGGATTTTACAATATTTCTTTCGGATAATTTATAATTATTATTATTAGTACCTTATTCTCTTATATTAGTATGAACATTTTTCATCATTATCTCTATTGTTAAACCCACATAACTATGCATTATATTATTGGTATTAGAGCCTGGTTGAATCTAGATCGACCTATGGTGTGGTTTACTTTACTTTATTTTTTTTAATTTTTGTTTTAAAGAAAAATGAAAACTTGGGCTTATAGGATTGGTCGTTATAGTCATCCATTTTCATGCTATTATTTTAGATATTAGATCTAGCTAACTCAGTGTTTAATTGGTTATGTGTAAATTTATGGCAAGTAATATACGTGAGACGAATGACGCACTTGATGAGGCTCTTAACTTGATAGATGCAATCATGCGAGAACAAACATAGACTCTTTGGCATTTGAGAGGACCTAATGTCAAAAGCATTGGTAGACCATCAATATGTAGGACTTTTGAATTTCAAAAGAACATCCTGAAGTAGTAATATCAATTTAAAATAAAGGGGGGTTTAAATTGTAAATTCACCTTTTTAAAATTTCTTGTGAAAACTTAAAGAATTTAACTCAAGATTAATCCTTGTTATGAAAACAGAAAACAAATAACGTTCTTGGTCAATGAAAAACATATAATTTAACTTATCTATTTAATTTGATGATAAAAAGAATAGAAATAAATAGAGATAAGGGAATAGATATTGAACAGAGATAAGTCCTGGTTCACCCAAATGGAGTTACGTCTAGTCTTCACAGTTGTGAGATTTTTCACTAAGTGTTCAAAAATGAGAATATTCTTGTTTTTACACCATCAGTCCAGATCAACCTTGACCTGTTTCACAACACTACCTTTCTGTCCATATAGGATTTCAACAGATTACCTTTCAATCTTTAGAGAAGATTTCCACACTTTACCTTTTATAATAAAAGGATTTTCTACAAACTACTCAATCTATTTTCAATACTATAGTCTTGAGTTTACAAGATGATGATTTAAAGAGTTTGGTAGAATCTGAGTAAGCTCAACACTTGTTTGAGTTTAGATTCTTTAACAGAAGAATTCAGTAGAATGATTTTTCAGAATTCAAATGAGAAAGAAGAATTGATTCTTTGTACGTAAATGAGAGGCTTTCGACTGAATGAATGCAAGTAAGTGATATATTGATTTTCATTTGAAACTTTGAATTTTCCTTAAGCTTGGGTCCTTTTATAGGCTTCAAAGAGACTTTTGACGACTCATTTAACCATTGGAAAGAGTCCAGGTATCATGTGTCAGCTTATGGATAAGATCAAATTTGAAACAAAAATGTTCTTGACTGAACATTTTTCATTTTTATGCTCTTGAAGAATGATGACTTGTAAGCTTCTTTTCAGCCATCTTTCATAGTGATTCATGATCCTGGTATCACGTGTGTCTATATCTCAAAGATAGGCTGAAGTAAACATTTCAATATCATTCTTGATTCTTGCTTAAATATAGAGAATGATCTTTCTTGAACTTGGAGAATAATCTTGCTTGATTCATCATGAGCCATAGCTTTTTGCCTTTGCCTTTTGGAGTAATTGTTTTACTGTGATGAACCCTATATATTATTTGTGAAATAAAGGAAACATATTTGTAAATTCCAAGAGCTATTTTTTCCTTAATAGAGGATATCATCATTCTTGTTATTTTAGAATTGTGGAGAACGTTCTTCGTTTTTCAGACTTCTGTCAAGAACGTTCTTTGTTCTATTTGTATATTTTTGGTTCCTCTTTAATGTGATTTGTTTGTAATGTTTAGTACCTATCTTTGATTATTATACTAAAAAACACATGTTAAATCAACATATTATTTAAATCATAATTAAAAGTCTTAATTAACTTTTGTTTGTTTAAATCAAAACACTAATTTGAGATTTTTTTCTTAACACAATCACCACTATTTCAAGGCAGTTTTAGTCTAGTTGAGGCAGAAAAGTGGTTGTTGAAGTTAGAGAAAAAAATTTGAGTCACACAGTGTGTTGATGGTCCAAAGGTGATTCTTTTCATTTATAGGTTGGAGTATGATGTTGAACATTGGTGGAATTGTGTTAGAGGAGGTATACTGACACAAGGAGTTCCAATTACTTTGGGTAGGTTTAAAAATATATTTCTAGAAAAGTATTTTCCCCACATTGTTCACATTCAAAATCAAACATAGTTTCTTCATCTTCATCAAGAAGACATGTTAGTTATAGAATATGTCACTAAGATAGAAGCTCTAGCAACATACTTTCTCTATCTTAAGGATAAACCACAAAATGAATGGAAGTCAACCAAATTTGGCAAGGGTTAAAGCCTGAGCTTCAAAGCGTTATCAAAATTGTAGAGATTTGTGACTTCCCCACCTTGATAAACTAATCTAGAGTGGTTGAGCAAAATATGCAAGCACTAGAAGTTGAGAAACTAAAAGAGAAGTTTACCTCTGGTGGAAAACAGTTCCACCATAAAGACAATCTTTTTTTCAAGAATCTACACCCTATACCCATAATTTCAAAAGACAAGCTTCAATGAATAAGAATAAGGGATGTGAAAATTGTGGATTCAATCGTGGAGATCAATCATGTCATGTGGCATGAATTACATGTATTTAATATAAAACGTTGGACATTTTTAAAGATGTTGCAAGAGTAAGGGACAATCCCAACCAGGCCACAAAACCAAGGGAAATTCTATGCACTCCAAGGAGAAGAGGTGAAAGAGTTAGATTGGTCTGATCAGGGGTATGAGTTTTATGAAAAATCAAAAGATTATCTTATTGTTTTATTCAGGATTGGCAGATTCATTTATATCTTTTGTCTTGTATGAAAGCCTTGTAGTTTATTGTCTCTTGTCAATCTTTTGATTTATGTGTTACTACCCGTGCTGGAAAAAATCTTACCACGTCCACTACATATTTGAATTATACCCTTGTTTATCAAAATGTGCCTTATATTATTGATTTGATTAGTTTCCCTATGTTTGGGTTATATGTTAGCCTATAGATGGATTGGTTGTTGTCGAATCTTGTTGTTATAAAAATTTATATAAAATCAATCTTGGTTGGACCTCAACCTATGACTATTGATTCACCTTTGTCCAATGTATGTGTCTGCTTTAGCTTGTCATAAGTATTTAGTTAAGGGAGCTCAAGCATACACGTTGTTACTTTATTTTAAGGTTGAGGTTGAGAATTATTTAACTTTGATGTATGTAGTTTGTGCATTTCCTAAAGATGTAACTAGCTTATCCTTGAATAGAGAATTATAACTTTCCATGGTGTGGTCCAATATCTATGGCACCTTATACAATGTCAAAACTAGAGATGGATAAACTCAATAATCAATTGGAAGATTTCTTAGGAAGTGATTCATTAGGCCTAGTGTGTCACTATGGGGAGCGCCAATACTTTTAATGAAGAAGAAATATGGGAGTATGAGGTTGTGGAGCTTCAATATTTTCTAAGATAGACTTGAGGTCTGGGTACCATTAAATTAAAGTCAATAGTGAAGATATTCATAAAGCAACTTTTAGGACAAGATTTAAACACTATGAGTATCTAGTGATGCCTTTTGGAGTTTCCAATGCCATTGTTATTTTTAGGAATTATATTAATCGAATTTTTAGACTTTTCTTAGATAACTTTGTTGTGGTGTTTATTGATGATATTCTTAGCTACTACAATAGCTTGGATAAGCATGAGAAACACACGAGGATAGTATTGCAAGTTTTGAGAGATGAAAATTTGTATGCAAAATCTGAGAAATATGAGTTATGGCTTAATGAGGTGAAGTTTTTAGGACATACTTGTTAGAACCAAGTTGATTTTATACTTAGAATTTTGATGATAAGAAAAGTATTTTATGAGAATAATATATTTGACTTCAAAGAATATGAAAGAAAATTCATGTTTTTGAATAAAATCTAAAATAAGATTTGATTCAAATTTATATTTGAAGAAAATCTAAAATAAAATTTGATTCAGATTTATAAACGACAAAAATCTAAAACAAGATTCGATTCAAGTTTATAATTGAAGAAAATCTAAAATAAAATTTGGCTCGAATTTATAATTGATGAAAATCTAAAACAAGTTTTGATTCGTATTTATAATTAAAGAAGATATTTGACCAAGTTGAAAAAAAGCTATGATCAAGATTTGAAGAAGATTTTATCACAATTTATCTACAACAAAATATGAACAGAATCAATAAGAAGGATTTACAAACGCAATGTGAACAAAATACGAACATGATCAATTTGAAGAATTTACATACTCAATCTAATCAAAATAGGAACATAATCAATTTGAAGAATTTACAAACTCAATATGAAGAATTACAATCTTAAAAATGTGATTTCTTACTGTATCCCTAACTCTCACCAAGTTGACTAGGAAAGGGAAAACGTTTGTGTGGGACCAAGAATATGAGGATAACTTCCAAGAGCATAAGGGAAGATTAATTTCAACACCTATTTTAGTTATACTAGATCCATCCATGAATTTTGTGGTATATTGTGACGGCTCTAAAAATGGTTTAGAATATGTTTTAATCTAAGAATGAAAGGTGGTAGCTTATGCATCTAGACAACTTAGGTCACACAAGACGAATTATCCAACCCATAATCTTGAATTAGCAATTGTAGTTTTTGTTCTTAAGATTTGGAGGCATTACTTATACGAAACGAAATTTGAGGTTTTTAGTGATAATATTATCTTTAACTATTTGTTTAATCAAAAGGAATTACATATCAGAGAAAGAGGGTGGATGAAATTTCTTAAGGACTATGATTTTGAGTTGAAATATCACATTGAGAAAGTTAATCTAGTGGCTAATGCTCTATGTAGAAAATTCTTATATATAGGCTTAAATGATGGTACAAGATACCAGCCTATTAAAGGAGTTTAGAGATATGAATTTGGATGTATCCCTTAATGCTTTAAGCTTGAATTTGAATAGGCTAAAAATTAGTAGTAACTTGAGAGAGCTAATAAATAAATAAATAACTCTTAGATAAAGAATTGTAGTCTTTTGTGGACAATGAGGATTATGCCTTGTCTAGTGATGGTTTATTGTTGTTTAAGGATAAGATTATTGCTCGTAAGGAGGGGAGTCTTAGAGGATATGAATTTGGAGGAAGCTCATAAGAGTAAATTCACGATACACCCAAGAATAACTAAAATATATCAGGATTTAAGAAAAATGTATCGGTGGCTAGGAATGAAAAAGGATGTAGTTAACTTTATGTTTAAGTGTCTTGTGTATCAGAAGGTTAAGATTGAACACCAAAATAATTCAGGATTGTTGCAACCTTTAGAAATTCCTAAGTGGAAATGTGAGAGGATATCTATAGATTCATGATAGGTTTTCCTATGACATATTTGGGTTTTGATTCCATTTGGGTGATACTTGATCGATTTACCAAATCACCTCATTCCATACCAATTAAAGAAACATATAGTTTAAATAGACTATCTAACATCTACATTAAGGAAATAGTAAAATTACACGCTATACCCACATGTATAGTATCAAATAGGGGTCCACAATTTACCTCTAGATTTTGGAAAGCTTTTCAAGGAGATTTTGGTACTAGATTGAGTTTTAGCGTAACTTACTATCCATAGACAGATCACCAATTAGATAGGACAATCAAACTCTTGAGGATATGCTTAGAGCTGGTGGAACTCTTGGGATAAGAATTTACCTCTAGTAGAATTTTCTTATGATAACAATTATCATTGTAGCTTAGGCATGGCACCATATGAGGCTCTTTAGGGAAGAAAGTGTATGACCTGATTTAGTGCAAGATACCACTAGTAGAATTCAACTTATTATGGATGGGATGCGTACAACGCAAAGTAGGCAAAAAAGTTATGGTAACAAGAGAAGAAAACCATTGGAATTTCAAGAAAGGGCATTTGTACTCTTGGGAGTCACTCCTAAGACTAGGGTGGGAAGGTCAATGAAAGTGAAAAAGATAACCCCCCCATTTCATATGTCTTTTCCAAATTCTAAAAAGAGTTGGGTCTATTGCTTATCAATTGGCTCTTCCATCACAATTATCTAATCTTCACATATATTGCATGTTTCTCAATTGCAAACATATGTGTTAGATAATTCACATGTGATATCTCTTGAATTAGTTCAATTCAAAGATAATTTAATCTTATAGGATATACCAATTCAAATTATTGGCAAGAGTAATAAAACTATAAGTAATAAGGTGATCCCATTAATAAAGGTGGTATGGGAGTAGTTAACCTCAGAAGAGGCTACTTAAGAACTAGAGGAATTAGTCATAGGCAATATCCAAATCTTGTCGTTAAGGTACATAGACTATATTATATTTGCATCATTTGTATTGTTTTGGCATAAATTTCAAGGAAAAAATTTCTCTAAGGAGAGAGAAAAATGTAAAATCCTAAAATTATAGATTAGAAATAATTAGAATTTTATTATTATTATTATTATTATTATTATTTTGTATTAAAAATTGTTTTAAATATGTAGATGTTAAAAATCATTTGTCAAATGTGAGCATTATATAAAATTTGAAATTGATCCACACTATTTGTGGGAGTTGTTTTGTTTGTTGATATCTATAGAGCCTATTACTACACCCTATTTGAAAGAGTTTTTTTGGTTTGTCCTATTCATTTGCCTCATCTTATAACAAACAAGTCTAATATTACACTACACGCTATTTGAAGGAAGTTATTTTTGTTTATTCCTATCCATATGTCTGATATTGTAACAAGCCTATTATTATGAAAAAAACATCATGCCTTAAATATCGAAATTCATAGGAGATGAAACATTACATATAGATAGTATTAGTTTGGTACTAAAATGACATTTAAACACAATCTCAAATAAAAAGTAAGCTACATCACTTATACACAGAAAGATAAAAATCGAATAAATTAATCAAATAAGTATTGATCTATTTTAATTCAACTTTGATTCCACATGTGAATAATTACACCCTTTAACACTTTCATGATACAATTATTTTAGGAATTTGAGATGGGTAACGAGTTAGATATTTTGAATGATATTTTTTTTATAAAAATATATTTTGTCGAAAACCTAACTCTATTATCATTGAGATTTTATGAATTACAATTTTAGATTATAAATTTATTTATTTACTATTTTGTTTGTTGAATTGCCAATTTTTTATGATATCTTGAATATGTATCTTTAAAATATTGTTTTATTATGTATTTTTGAATGATTATTGTTACTGCATGTTTAAATAAAATATTATATTCTTAATATGAATTTATGAAGATGATTGTTAAAAATGAATTATTTTTATTGTATGTGTTTGAGATGAGCTTATACTTCATATGGATGGATCTGGTGCCCCACAGTTATTTACCCAGATGAGCTACGTGCTATACAAAGATGAGCCTTTGATGGAACATAGAGTATGTTAATGTGTGAATTTAAAAATAATTGAAGTCCCACATTGAAAAACTCTCATATTTTTGAGTAGTTTTCAACTCTATAAATACTAAAGTCTCACATTGGATAGAACACATATGTGAGTTTGCTTCCATCACCATATAATGAGTTTTAAATTTTGTGAAAAGTGCACCAAAGTTAGATGTATTTCTCAACTTTCTTTTCTCCCTTCCCTCTCTTTCTGTCCCTTCGATATTTTAGAGTGGTTTTGTAAAGTAGTCCTATCAAATTTTAAAACAGTTGTTATGCCGTAGTTCCATCGATTTTTGAGTGATCTTAATTCCACTATCTTTTAAGAGTGATTTTTATGTTGTAGCCCGTCGATTTTTTAGTAGTCCTAATACCACTATTAGTGGTTTTTGGGTTGTAGTCTTTTGTAGTGGTTTGTGTTTCGTAGTCTTTTAGAGCGGTTTTTTGTGTTGTAGTCCTTTTGATTTATGAGTGGTCATAGTACCATATTGCGAGTGAATTTAATGATCATATTTAGAGTGGCTTCCATCACTATATAATGAGTTTTAAATTCTTGTGAAAAATGCACCAAAGTTGGATGCATTTCTCAACTTTCTCTTTTCTCCCTTTTCCATTCTACTCAACTTATTTTCAGGCTACTTTTCCCCTTTCTTTCTGTCCCTTTGATATTTTAGAGCGGTTTTGTACAGTAGTCCTATCAATTTTTAGAACGGTTGTTATGTCGTAGTTTCGTCGATTTATGAGTGATCTTAATACCACTATCCTTTTAGAGTAGTTTTTATGTTGTAGCCCGTCAATATTTTAGTGGTCCTAATACCACTATGGGCGGTTTTTGTGTTGTAGTATTTTGTAGTGGATTGTGTGTCGTAGTCTTTTAGAGCGGTTTTTTGTATTGTAGTGCTTTTGATTTATGAGTGGTCATAGTACCATATTGCGAGTGAATTTAATCATCATATTTAGAGTGGCTTTAACCGCCATATTGAGGGTGTAATTCTAAAATGGTTTTCTACGGTGTAGTGGAACTCTGATATAGTGAATGTGAGTTGTTTTATTATGGGGACTTCGTGGTTGATAGTCTGTCTTGAACAATTTGAGCAATGTCGCAAAACTTCTTTAAGATAGCGACCTTGTTCATGACTTAACCCTGTAATATCTTTGGTGACATAAATTGATTTTGAAACAATTTCAAAACTAAAAACCAGCAGTCTTATCCTCCACATGAAATAAGTTTTAAACTCCACACGAATGGGTCTTGTACCCCACATTGGATGAGTTAATACTCACTTCGCGGAAATAGTACATCTACATATAACGATAAGACATCATTGAATTAATTGATTTATTTTCTACAGAATAAATATGTGTATTTGATTATTACGGATGTGAATTATTGTTTATTTAAATGGATGAATTTATAATAAGTATTGGAAGTAATTGGTTATTATACAAAAAATATTTATATTTCTAAAGAATATTTTTGGAAGAACACAGGTGTGATAGTCAATTTTTCGGTTACCGCGCCGATTCAGATTAATACTAGTTTTCTCATCGTGTATATTATTCATTGTGATTAAGTATCTCATTAAAGTGTTATTTTCAGAGATTGATACCATTAAAGACGTAGAAATTTGAGAAGCCTACCTCCTTTTAGAGGAGTAATTTCCTTATATTAGATTAGTAGATCAATAATAAGTAGACATAGTGTCTATTTCGTATTTTATTTTGAGATTAGTTATCAAATGTCAAGTTTTGAATATTTGATTATTAAAGAATTTTTATCTGTAAGGATTTATTTTAAGAATTTTACAATATTATTTATTTTTGATAATTCATTATATATAATTAATATCTTATTCTCTTATATAAATATGAAAAAAATTAATCATTATTTCAACTGTGGTGTGAGTTTACTTTATTTTATTTTTAGTAATTTTTTTATTTTTGTTTTACAAAAAAGTGGCATAAAGACCAAATTCCTAAATTAGAAAGAGTAAAGTTAATAAAGACTGAATGTTATGCAAAAGTAGAAAGAGTCAAGAACCACTTATATGTTCATTTAAAATTCTCAAAAGGTTTAAGTTGGTGTTACAAAGAGAAACTACATAGACGCAAAGGACACATCGAAAAATGAAAGCAAAGAACATCTAAGTCAAAAGAAGGCTACCACTACTCTAAATGCCATATCCTCCAAATAGGCTTATTCAACTGAATTGTGATTTTGTGAGGGCTTAGGCAGTCACAAAATCCACCTAAATTTTTAAAAATTTTGTGAGGGTTTTTTTAGCCACAAAATCAACCCTTTGTGAGGGTAAAGTCCACCACAAAATTCTAAAGTGACGTTACCCTTTGTGGCTATATAGCCGCAAAGGGCACACCAAAAAAGGAAAGCAAAGAAAATCTAAGTCAAAAGAAGGCTACCACTACTCTAAATGCCATATCCTCCAAATAGGCTTATTCAACTGAATTGTGTTTTTGTGAGGGCTTAGACAGCCACAAAATCCACCTAAATTTTTAAGATTTTTGTGAGGGCTTTTTCAGCCACAAAATCAACCCTTTGTGAGGGTAAAGACCGCCACAAAATTCTAAAGTGACGTTACCCTTTGTGGTTGCAAAGGCCACCACAAAAGTTTGAGCTGTTACCTTTTATGGCTGCAAAGGCTGTCACAAAATCCTGAAGTGACGTTGCCATTTGTGGCCGCCCAGGCCGCCACAAACTCTTATCCATTATCTTTTATGGCTACAAAGGCCGCCACAAACTACAAAAGGACCGTTGCCAGTTGTGGCCACCCAGGCCGCCACAAGCCCCTACATTTCTGACCGTTTTGGCCGCCACAAAAGCCATATATCCATTGCTCATTGTGGCTGCTTTGGCCGTCACAAAGGATCAACCAAATTCTATAAATATTACTCATTTCCTCTTATCATTTTTCACTTCTACCTTCTCTCTAAACCTTCTTTCTAAATTTTCTCTCCACCTTCTCTCTACAAAAATTATTCCTCCAAGCTTGCTTGAACTTTGGCATGTTTATATTATATCATATAATTATTTATTTTTATTTGAATTTATTTATGTAATTAATATTATTGAATTTTTATTTTGACATTAAATGGACTTATGCCTAACTACTGGCTTTGTTTATGCCTAATTTTTATTTTCATTTGAATTAATTTGTTTATGTCGATGTAGACGGTTTAAAAGTGAAGATGAAATAAGAGTGCATTTATATGTAGATGGATTTATGCCTAACTACTGGATTTGGACTAATCATGGGGAAGAGTCTCCGGCGGCGCCTAATACTAGTACATGTGTGGAGAATGACATAGTCCTTCAAGTAGTACTAACATGTTAGGTATATATTATTATAACTATCAACACTTTGAGGTGATGAATGATATGATTTTGGATGTTGTTGGGGTTAATTTGTCATTAAATGAAGATCAATATGACGATACCGATGGACTTCCAAATGAAGAAGCTCATATATTTTATGGTCTTTTGAAAGAGACAAATAAACCTTTGTTTGAAGGATCTCCAAACTCAAAGTTATCAATGTGTATTAGACTATTAGGTGTAAAGTCTCAATTTCATGTTCCTGATTTAGCTTTGGATTTGATGACTAAAATGTTGCTAGATGCAACATCTGTTAGAGATGGTTTTCCGCCAAGTTATTACGATGCTAAACGATTAGTGTCAAAGTTAGGATTAGATGTCAAGAGGATTGATTGTTGTGTTAAAGTTTGCATGTTGTATTATGACAATGAATTTGGTATAAATGATGCTAACTTAGTTGAATGTAAGTTTTGTCAATAACCAAGGTATCATCAAAGGAATAATTCTAGGGTAAGTAGGGGAAAATCAATTCCAAGGAAAGCAATGTTTTACCTACAATACAAACTGCATAAAAGATGACGTGGCATTATGAGAATAGAAGAAATTTAGGTGACTTGTGACATCCGTCTAATGGTCATGCATGGAAACACTTTGATCAAATACATCCTGATTTTGCGTCAGATCCACACAATGTAAGACTTGGATTATTCTCAGATGGATTTTCGCCTTACATATAAGCATCATCTACTCCTTAATCTTGTTGGTCGGTTATTGTTACTCCTTACAATCTTCCTCTTGATATGTGTATGTCTAAACCTTATATGTTCTTAGCTATTGTGATACCAGGTCCATATAATCCTACAACTGGTATTGATATTTTTTTTCAACCTTTGATTGACGATTTGAAGAGGTTGTGGAGTGGTGTCTTGACATATGATATTGCTCGGAGAGAAAATTTTATGATGAGAGCTACATTGATGTGGACCATTAATGATTTCTCCACTTATGGGATGTTGTTAGGATGGGGCACCCGTGGTAAATTAGCTTGTCCTATTTATATGGAAGATATAAAAACATTTACTTTAAAATTTGGCAGGAAGGCATCGTGGTTTGACTCACATCGTAGGTTTTTACCTGTTGATCATGCATTTATAAGGAACAAAGCTGCATTTATGAAGGGCTATGCAGAAAGTCTAGTACCCCCTCTTAAATTGACATCAGAACAAGTTTGGAATAAAGGAAAAGATATGCCAAAGGTACATGTTGTTAATGGTGTGGCTTGTAAATCACAAGATTACAGACAATAGCCCAATTGAACAAAAAGAAGTATTTTTTAGGATCTACCGTATTGGAAAGATAATCTTTTGAGACATAATCCCGATGTTATGCATATCAAGAAAACTTTATTTGACAACATACTTAATACTATGATGAATGTGAAAGGGAAAACAAAAGATAATGACAAAGCTAGAAAAGACATATGTATATATTGCAGATGACCAGATTTGTTGTTGGCAAAATGACAAGACCCTAAAACCTCGTGTGAATTACACTTTATCTACTGATGAAGTCAAATCTGTTTATCGTTAGATCAAAGAGTTGAAGACGCCTGACGGTTATTGTTCTAATTTGGCAAGATGTGTTGATGTGGAAAATGGGAGGATGCATGGGATGAAAAGTCATGATTGTCATATATTTTTATAGTGTTTACTTCCTATTGCCTTTAGTGTTTTACCGACACATATATTGAACCCACTTATTGAAGTGAGTCAATATTTCAAGAATGTGTGTTCTTTAACACTCATTGATAAAGATCTCATCAAGATGGAAAATGACATTCCGATGATTCTATATAAGTTGGAGAAAGTATTCCCTCCTGGGTTTTTTGATTCCATGGAGCATCTCTCAGTGCATCTTGCAAGTAAAGCTAGGCTTGGTGGACTAATTCAGTATAGATGGATGTATCCATTTGAAAGGTGATATATATATATATACATGAAGCTTATTGTACATCTCTTTTTATATTATAGGTTAATGGGTTATTTAAAACAGTCGGCAAAAAATAAAGCTAGAGTTGAGGGCTCAATTTGTTCATCTTACCTACATCGTGAAACAACACACTTTTGTTCTCATTATTTCAACAATGAAACGTTGTCACCAGTTAACGGAAGAAACGCTACTAATAGTGTTAAACGACATCCACATGCTTTATCAGTTTTTTGCTTGTCTGGTCATCATGCTGGTAGGGATTTTTCGATTTTCTGGCCAAACGACAAAGTATTTAATGCGGAACATGTTCATGTTTTGATTAACTACACTGAAGTTAAACCATACATTGAGTACATTTTAAATTCCTCTTCTTTTTTATTATATTTATATTATTAAATTGATATTCACCATTTATATGTTCATCGATCAGGGCATTTTTAACTACAGGACAATCATCTGTTGATATACATTCAAATTTCCCATTATCGTTTCAACAAGAAGTACATCTCGAAGAACAAACTCTTATCAACATCCACTTGAGGCACTTATCTATGGGCCCAAGTAGAAGCTTCAAAGAATGGCACACCTATTACGTCAATGGATACAAATTTCACACTGAATCTTAGACCGAAAGAAAAGAAACAATTAGTAGTGGAGTTTGTATGAAAAGTGTGTCTGATAGTGGTGTATTAGAAGATTTCTATGGCATAATTGAGCATATTTACGAAATTGACTATACATTCTTAGATTATGTGAAAAAAGTGGTGTTGTTTTACTATAAGTGGTTTGATCCATCTAGCAGAGGAACTAAGATCAATTTGATATCCAATACTATAGACATTCGTATGAGCAAAAAATATCCACGGTTTGATCCATTTGCCCTGACCTATAATGTAAGACAAATGTATTATGTTCCTTATCCAACAACTGTCAAAAGCAAACAAGGTTGGTGTGCTGCAATCAAAATAAGACCAACGAGTGGAATAGAAGAAGTTGAAGCAGGTCAAAATGAAGACGTTGCATATCAAATGGATAAAATGTCAAATTTGAATCATGTGATTGGAGATGAAACTATTAGCCAACTTTGTCATGAGTCAAACATTGGAGAAGAAGTTGATGAACAAGAAATAGAAGAATTAGAGAATAATGAAGGCAGTGACTTAATTCACTCATCAAATGACGACGACGATGATGACGATGACAAAGACAATTAATTAATTACGCAATATATATATATATATAATTCATTTATGTATATTTCATTATTAATTTATGTTAATTGTACATACACACACACACACACACACATATATATATATAGACATGGCTTCAGGAGTAGGAGGATCAAGAGGAACGGGAACGATGGAAATACGAGGAATATCCAAAACATCACGTGGTAAGAAAAAAGTTAATAAACCACGTGTTGTTAATGACCCATCTCTCATGCCGATATCGACGATTGGTACTAGTGGTGGAGCTATTCCTCTATATCCTGAGGTCCTTATAGAGCCTTATACCATAGACGGAATAATGGAACCCAAATGTGTTGATTGCTACAACCGCATTGTCATCATTCCAGAAGGAGATGGGTGTGTAAAGGATTTTAAATTATGATTGTTAAATATTTTATAACTATGTTTTTAATTATGATAGTTAAATATTTCATGGTTGTTAATTAGGATTGTTATATTATTTTATTAATGCATTTTTAGATTTAATTTGCATGTAAACTTTGAAGATATCTTCCTTTTAAATCATCTGCAAAGGCAATTGTTAAAGTCATACAAGAGAAATATAAAAAACCATCGTTGTCTTGGGGTGAGATAAAAGAGGATAAGACATCTCAATTTAGCAAAGTTGATCAATTTTTACATTGTTTCAAAGCAAGTGATTAGATTAATTTATTTAATTACTAATTATACATTTGATTGCTTAATTGAATCATATTTTTAATATCTTTTAAATTTAAACAAACAACAGACTAAATGTACTTGTTAAAGAGAGCATGATGCTGTAGTTTTGGCTTCTTTTGACCATCGTTTTTCCAAGCGTATGTCATCTATGTTGGCGTATGCTCGTAATAAGGGCGAGAAAAAACGCCTGAATTGAATTAGTGAAAATGTTTGGAGTGCTTTGTGGAGGAAATAGAACACATTTGCTTACAAACAGAAGAGAGAAAAAGCAAAGATTAATGGAGTATTTGAGAGGGATACCAGTACTCATAAGGGAGGTTCCATGTCTGTTGGAGAAATTAAATATTATATAGTAATTACTATTTATAATATATATCTATTAATTTATATTCAATTAATCATCACATTTCACCAACTTATAAACTTGACATTAATTTAATATTTTAGGAAAAGCAACTTGGAAGGGAGGTCACTCAGGCATAGATATATCGCTATCTTCATGTTAATCGTGAAACAAATGAGTATACTGATAGATTATCAAATATGATTTAGGTAATTATTATATATTAATTAGTCTTCTAAATTATATATATTAATTAACTATTTTTATTTTTTATTTTTTATATAGGAACAACTTCAACAAGTCATGAAAGAATGGGATGATCATCAATCTGCTCTTCCTCCTACTCAACGAGCTGGTCCAATGCAACAGAAACAATATGAGACTACAAGTTTTATGAACATCAGTGGTGGCAAGTACAAAGGGCGTGTGTTGGGTGTCGGTAGTTTATCATCAACATTTGTGAAAGGTCCAACAGGCTATATTCAGACTGAGACGTCTTCTTCTTATGCTAGTACGGATCGATCTCACTGTTTGTCGATAGATAATCTTGACCAGTTAAAGGAGCAATGGGCAAGTGAGCAAGAAGAAAAAGCAAAATAGCTAATACAAGCCGCAATTTATAAATTGAATGAGGAATGGAAATAAAAGTTTCAAGAGCAGCAGCAGCAGTTTCAGCAGCAACAACAATTTTCATTTCCTCCTATGTTTCATCAACAGCTCCCGCCTTGGCCTCAATACTTGCATCAACAACCATTATTCCAACAGCAACAAAATTACACTTAATACTCTCTGCAACAGTAATCACCTCCAAATTTCCAACAGCAACACCAAGATCCTTCGAACTCTGCCTTCCAACAACAGTAGCCAATGTTTCAACAACAACAATATTTTCATAATTATCATATGTTCTATCATCTTCACATCATCTTCCTCAACCTCAACCAAATCAAACTGCATACCGACCAACTATGCCAACAGCTGACTTGATCAGACCAGATTTAAATCAATCTCAACAAATTATGGCTCGGCCTCCTTCGACTAGTGGTGGTGCAATTGAAGATGAAATCCAATTTCAAACCATGATTTCTCCTCCAACACAAATTAATAATACTTTTGAGGGACTTATGTCATCGGGTAACATTGTAGGAAATAATGATGGTGGGAGTGGAGCTGATCAAATGAATTATTATGAGGATTGATGTATTTGAATAATTTCATAATTTTATTTTTGGTTTGTATGAACACATATTTATCTTGTCCTAGTTAACTATTGTGTGTTTAATTTTTGGTTTGTAAGACATTATTTATTAATTTTGGAATGTTTTATTTGGTTTGGTAGTAATTACTTTAATTATTATTATTATTATTATTATTATTATTATTATTATTATTATTATTATTATATTTTTATAAATAATAGTTATTTTAATTTTGAAATTTAATTTTTATTTAAATTTAATTTGAATTTGAATTTGAATTTAATTTAAATTTAAATTAATCTTTAATTATAATTATAATTTAAATATTATATTTTAAATTTAATTTAAATGATAATTAAATTGTAATATTATATTTTTAATTTATATTGATATTAGTTTATTATATATAACATATTAAATTTAAATATTATATTTTAAATTTAATTTTAATTTTAATTTAATTATAATATTGTAATTTTAATTTTAAATTTATATTCATATTAATTTATTATATATAATATTATTTTTTAGTTTTAATTTCAAATTTTAAAAAAAAAAATTTATAATAAAGTTTAATTTGTGGCAGCCTAAACCCTCATAAAATATTTATTTTTTAATCTAGACTATCCTTTGTGGCGGTCTTAGCTCTCAGAAAGGGAAACATTTGTCGTGGTCTGGGCCCCCACAAAAGTTTAACTTTTTAAAATCAGCTTATCTTTTGTAGCGGACTAAGCCCTCACAAAGTGAGGCATTTGTGACGGCCTATGCCCTCATAAAAGAAGATGTTTGTGACGGCCTTTGCCCTCACAAAGGACAACGAAGTTTTTACACTTTGTGGTCGTTTTAGCCACTACAAAAGTTTGCGACTACCTTATTTGTGGTTGTCTAAGACCGCTACAAATGCCTACTTTGTAGTTGTTTTTTCCCCCTTTGTGAAAGTTTTTAGCCCTCACAAAATCCATGTTTTCTTACTGTCAAGGTACACATTCATTTTTACCTCCCGCTCCATCCATCACTCACTCACCAAGGCATTAAAGTGGTTGCAAGTACCCTTAAGAAGCTGAATAATCTTTTTTGTCGCATATCAACGCCCATAGCCGTCTCTAGAGATCCTCTCTTAAGGAGCATAATAATCTTTTTTGTTTGCTAGTGCATTGAGGTTTTGGTGTATTGCATGTATCAATCTTAATATACATAAGAGCATGTGAAGTAATTTACATAAAGAGGGCGAAAAAAGAAATTAGGGCGAAAAAAGAAATTATTTTTCTTTGTGAACAAAAACTAAGAGGAGAGAAAAATACCAATATATAAAATGGGAAGTTTCCCTATCGGCGATCGCTACACAAGTGTAGTGCGCGGACTCCCCTTCTAGTGAAAATAAAGGCTCCTTGTAGCCATCACCAAACGATGTTCCAGTGCTAATGCAATGTCTATCTTTGCCAAGCACATATTCATTGCACTGCAAAAAATTCAATTATTTCTCGTTAAGCCACTCCAGTCCTCCCTATCACATGTCCCTCTCTCCAAATGTCATGTGTGATTGGGTCTCTAATAATTTTTTTTGTTATAACTACATACATATGAATCTTTTTCAAACCACTCTCAATCCCTGTTAATTTTTTTTTATAATTTTTTCGGGGCAAAATTTATATAGATTTTTAATTAGAGAAAACGAGACATGTGCCTTCATCATAAATTAGCTTTATATTTAAAAGTGTGATTCTAAAATTTACATTAATTCTATAAAGATTTAAATATATCGTCGGTCCTTGCAATTATACTAATAAACTGTTATGACATATGAACCTATAAATATACGTCAATACATTATTTTGTATGATATATTAAAATTTTAAATATTTTATATTATTAATTAATAAAAAAAATTATTAATAGTTAATAATTAGTATTATTTTATAAAGAAAATATATTAAGGATTTTTGGAAAACTTTTCGTTCTTTTAAAGTTGATTTGACGTTATGGACTAAAATTGACAGTCTCTGATTATATAAGACTAAATTTTAAAAAAAAAATTATAAAAACTAAAATAAATAAATAAAATATTATATTTATAAAAATCAAATACATATTTAAACTTTTTATAAATTTTAATATTTGCATAACTCAAAAAAAGAAAAGAATACACATACTAAGTTTAATAGATGGGTATTGTAAATAGTTTTACATTAAATAAAAGTTATTTTCTATTAAATTTAATTTATATATATATATAATATAGATTTAATAGTTTTTATCCTATTAATAAATTATAATCATTATATCATTTGTAATATTTGATTTTGTTCTAATTATTTTTAGAATTATCCGGTAATTATTTATCAAAAATATAAAACCTTTTATAATGCATAAAAATTAATTTTATTTTTCCAAATGAGCGTTATCCGCCATAAAAGTGGGGTGAAATAAATGATTACTATTCATTACGAAAAAAGAATGATTCCTATGCGTAATCCTTTTTCTCTAATAAAAGAATAACCGACGCACTTGGTTTTACTCGCTGCTTCTTATTTCCTTTCTTCGGTGCGACGGTGGTGGAAATAAGGTTCTCTCTTTCTATCTCTTATCATTCGATTGGAGTTTGATGTATTTACGCTTAATTTGTTGTTCTACGATGTTGCTGGTTTAAAATGGTTCTTGATTGATTATATTCATTGATTTTTGTGAACATAAACTGTGAACAAGTTTATAACCGTTAATTAGTGGCTGTTCCCAAAACCTAGTGAAAGGTGTTTTTCTATTCTTCTCCCTTTTCTCTCACTTTCGATAGAAAGATGAGAGTCTTATGGGTAATGTTGGGATTGTATCTAAATTTTGTCCGATTACGCTAACCCTTTTTTTTGCTTGGCAATTATGGTATTGAAAGCAATAACTCTGTTATGAATTGCATTTTTGTGTGATAATCAATATTTTAAATTGTGGTGGCAGTAGGGTTTATCTCTTGAATCCAAGGTTGACTCAACTCTGCTCATTTCCGACCCTAGTCTTGATTTTTTCAAATTGTAAAAACTTGATCATTGCTTCAATATTTGTAGTCGCGATGTGATTACAAAAGCTATTGATTGATAACATTGGTTGTTCATCATGCGTTGTCCAAATAGGACATGCTGCCATTGTTATAGTGTATGAGTATGACCACATGTTTTAGCCAATTGCTATAAATCCACAGGTGTCTTGGGAGAGTTGAAGGATTGACTTTCTTGCCACTGCCAATACAATTTAATTACCTATGTTTTTAATGCTCACATTGCTTTCTTGTTATCCTCCATGTTGATCTTTGAGGTGGTCATATTGGACCCTTGAAGACATTCTTACCCAACACTCAATGTTGTCAATCACAGATCACAAAAGATAGATGTTTGTTCAAATTTTGTGATGCTATAGCATCTATTTGACAACATTGATAATATCGCAGATTTTAGATAATAGCAGTTTGTTCAAATTCTACTGCGTTATAGCACTACAGCCTCGCTATTTGGCAACACTGTTGCCATTGCCTGTAACTTGGTCACTATTCTGCCAATGTTCGTATCTAAGTAGGTAGTTCATAGGGTGGGTAGCATCATCGTGCCGAAGAAAATGGAATGAACACTAGCCACAACGGTGAAGGAAGGGGCGGCACAAATTAAGGGCACAGCTGCCACAGAAGGGATTGTGTATGGCGTGTGGTAGAGCACTTCGTGTATGTTGCAGCACTTCTCTCCCACAGATTAAGGGTGTGGTCGTCACAAAAGGGATCGTATATGGCATGTTTAATTATATATTATATATGTCCAAGAAATGATTAAATAGCGGTCATCCCATTACATGCTGTCCCACAGTCCCACTTAGCTGCACCTCTCCGTTATCTGGGATTGACTACACAGGTATCCAAGAGGTTGACTTCATTCTTTTCGGCCATTACAAGCTGTTTATCTTGTGAACTAGGTACATGTTAAGGAGGGGGAGTATAATTAGGTAAGCCACTTAATTAGTTAGTTATCTTTGGTTTTCTGTAAAGGAACTTAGAGTGAGACAGAACTAGATTTCTTGAATATCTGGCATATTATAAAGTTATGTCAATAAACATTTTTTCCTATATTTTGAATCGATACATATACAAATTGTTCATGACTTCTATTTCTATACGATAGAAATAGGTATAAGATATACAGAAATGGAAAAACAGTTGAAACGAAAAGACGAACAAACTAGGCAAACAAACATGACTTCTCCATTTTATACTAAATCTATGATCCGTTATCACTTCTAACTACTCGTAACTAACTAGGCAAACAAACTTTACTCACTCAGGTAGCTTTATTTCCTTCTCCTTCATTTCTTCTCTCATTAATCTTTTCAATTGGGAGGCGCATCCTATCACTACATATGTATGGCTATGGCCTTTACTTAACTTTATTATATATATGTGAATTCATGTAAATCAACAGATTAAAATTCTTTTTATCATTCAACTGGACATTTAAAAAACCAGTTCAGTCATTAGAAATCCTTACATCTGGATAATGTGGTGGGAGTTGGGCGAACCTGGACCCTGATTTTGATTTATCAATTAGTGGAAGTTATATGGCGCTGCTTGCTTTATTTACTAGCCAAATTGCGTTACTGAATGCATGCATCAGATGTGGAATATGAATATCAGTTTTTTCATATCTTTTCTGGCATTGGGATGACATCTCTTTTGTTATGTTGCGGCTGTCCATGCAAACAATTTTTAGTGCTGTTCTGATTCTGATTGAAATTTTCATATTAATGTATGCAACAAGTTACTATATGATGTTTAATTGGTACACACAACATGATGCTTTATTCTTTTTGTTGACTTGTATTTCTATGGACTTGTAGTAATGGATGTTGAAGAAGCAGAGAGTGCAGTTTTAGCTTCTTCTGTCACTCTCAATTCCACAGTTTCCTGGCAGAATGAATTTTTTTCTCCTGAAGATCTTGCATGGGTTGATTCTTGCCTAAATCAGGATTCTGATATTTCAGGAAGTGATTGGATCCCTCTGAGGGATGCTTTGTTAGAAATTATCACTTCCCAGTCTCAATCTTTCAGCATTGATGGTGAAGAAAACAATGAAAGTCTCCCCTATAGTGAGGAGAAAAAGATAACTTTAGAACTTAATAAAAAATCTTCAGCTTCTGATGCAGAGCACTTACCAAATCATTCTTCGGCCTATAATATTAACCATATAAGTATGGCTGTTGAAACAAGCACTGATGAAATTCTAGACAATGAATTGACTGCAACTTTGCCCTCTTCAACTTTTCAGGGAAATCCTTTTCTGCCAACTTATAATGAAGAAGACCTTGAGCAGAATGAAATATTTGATTTAGGACTGAACCTGGATGCTGCAACTTATGAGATTGATGACGCTGCTGAGAATATCTTCAAAATCTGGGATTTGGACATTCCCTCTGAGGAAGGCGAATTAGTTAAACAGTTGGAAAAAGCCCTATCTGAGAAATCTTTGCCTCCGGCGCCATCAGCTTTTGATGATTCAGTGAATGGGAAGGATCCGAATGAAGAGTCAGTTGATGATCTCATTGCTGGCATTGCTGATTTGTCTTTAAATAAGTTAGTTTAGTGTTCATTGACTTTTTTTCGTTTAGACTATTCTGAGTAACTATATTAGCATTATAAGTTCAAAGTTTCTCTTGTCTGTCAGGTTGAATTTTTTTATCTAGAACAGTGATGGTGAGGTATCTATCCATCAGATCATTGTGTTTGTTTTCATTTGTTATCGATGTATAAAGATTTAGACTTTTTTTGTGGTTTAAAGTTAAGATGAATATGTTACAAAGAATCAAACATTAATCTTGTATACTAATATTAGACTATTAATTGTGAAAAACAATACTAATAATAATTGGAAAATATGAAAACTGATCTCGAAAGATATTTTAGAAATTAATCATGTTGAAATTTGTGCTTTCTTTTGCGACCTTTTGTGCTAACTTGGAGGAGTAATAAGTCTTAGATTGGATGACAAATTGCTTCCTAAATGCGTTTTTCTAACCGTTATGTTATTTATGTTTTTTATTATGCTTATTCACTGTAATTGTAGTTTTTGACCTCTAGTAGGGTTCCCTGAGTATCCTCATAGCTTATGTTATCTGGGTGCACCATGAAACTAATATCTGAATTGGTAGTGAGACGTCAGAATTTTCTACAACGGTTTGGACTCTGTTCCTACTAGGCTACTCAGAAAATAGAATTAGGATCCTTTTTTTGTGCAAGAGTTATATTAGCAACTTCTTTAAGGGGATTTTTTCAACGGTCTCCATCTTCAGTATGGAAAAATCTCCATCCACGGGCCCCCAAATAAGGCAATATCAGATCTCCAACTCACGAGTACAAATTGATATTCCTAAATGGAATATCACTAACTTGCCACCTTATAAATTTCTCATTGGCATAAATAGGTTTCTAAACTCTAAACATGACAAGGGGGTGGGGTGGAGACGGATTTTGCCTCCTCCACCCCTACTAATAAGAGAAAACCAACATCAACTCCCGTTTGTGAAATTTAGATTTTTATTTCCGTCTGCAACGGGGTTTGGGTTTCTTCGCCTACACCCGCACCCATTTATATATATAAAATTATAAATTTAAAATTATATTTATTATAATTAATATAATAAAATAATTTTTATTAGACATTAATAAAATAAAAAATATTTTCTATTGAGATAAGACTATAAATTTTAATATTTAAAAAAAATATTAAATATATTCAGTATATATATGCATATAAATTTTATAAATTATAATAATATCACTTGCGGGGCGGGTTCGGGTGCGAGGTGAATATTACTACCCCAAACCCGTCCCTGCCCCTGAATTTTAATTTTAGAAAAATCTACACTCTATCTACATCCAATCAAAACGGGTTTTCCTCACCCAAATAGGATTTTAGCATTTTGAAGTCTTTCTATGGTCTCAAATAGGCTAATAAACAAATATTTTCCAAATTATCATCCTTCTTATGCCCTCAGTACTTTTCCTTGACTTAGACATTGTTCAATACTTCAGCTTAAAAGTTGCTTAGTTTCATCTAGGTATAAAAATATTTAACTCATTCATAATTAATATGAGCCTTACTATTCACGCTTTGATCCCAACACTTTGCTCAAATGTGTATTTTCCCTTTGCAGCTCTATCGCATATTCTGATGTGAAAGATGACAAAAATGGGAAAGAAATAGAGCATGACTGCAATATTTTAACACAAGAAGCAATGTGTATTCTCCCTTTGCAGCTCTATCGCATATTCTGATGTGAAAGATGACAAAAATGGGAAAGAAATAGAGCATGACTGCAATATTTTAACACAAGAAGCAATAATGAACCATTTAATAAATAGTAGTGCACCGTCAAGGTGTGCTTGCTTTTATTTCTCGTTATCTCACAGCTATTTCTACAAAATTTGTTTGCAGAACTTAAAACAATTAACAGGGAGGCTTGTATTTACAAATTCATTCATACAGTTGAAAGTGAAACACAATTAGTTTGAGATTAAGTAGTTCATTTGCACCCATGATTTAAAAAAGTTGAAGTAATTTATGCAGCTAGGATACAAACCAAAAATGCAGTTGGGGTAGTTGATCGACATCCCAGTTACCAAATTAAGATATTCCTATTCACTCTTTCCCAACTACCAAACCTTCCATGGCTGAAATGCCACTTTCTTCAGATCAGGAACATAAACTTTCATTTAGTTACACACGCATATGTCATAATAATTATCAGAAAACAACCATACTCATAATAAAATATACTAAAAAAAACCTACTATCTACATGAACACAACCTATAGTGTCTACACAGGTCTGAAATAAAAACATCTTCAAAACAAGAGAAGACACAAAATGATACAACAAAGAAGAAAGATAGAAACTCTGTTTAAAGACTTGTCAATCTGCATCTCCTGTCTTCTCATTCTAGGACTAGTACTTCCATTTTGAGGGTAAGAAAACAAATTTGCATCGGAGACCCCAAATATCCTTGTCAACACCATCTCTCCAAACAAACCGATCACAGGATTGAAGAAACTAGTCATAGCAGCACCACCAAGATAAGGTAATCCATTGGCGCCATAACCTCCATAAAGTTGAGGAAAGTAGTGCTGATAATGAAACGGCTGCGATTGTGATGACTGGAAATAGTTTGGATGGAGTTGCTCCGCGTGATGTGAATTTGATGCCCGATTAGATGTTAACATGGCATTCAAGTTGTAAGGAGGTGGTCTATGAGGTATACCTAAACCGACCTGGAGTTTCTTGGCTTCAGTATCTGAACTAGATTTTCCGCGGCCGTAAAGAGGAACTAATGAAGTATGCGAGATCACGGATTTACAAACCGGGCATGTCTGCTGTTGATGCGGCTCAACCGAAGAGGTTTGGACATTAAGCCACTTGTA
The DNA here is from genome assembly GCA_037974835.1 of Cicer judaicum. Lineage (NCBI taxonomy): Eukaryota > Viridiplantae > Streptophyta > Magnoliopsida > Fabales > Fabaceae > Cicer > Cicer judaicum. The sequence continues at coordinate 6,100,325 of JBBPBS010000417.1, forward strand.
TAAGCATGGCCAGCAATAGAGGTGACCACAGAGAGTAACCACTGGGTCATGTGCTGATTCCAAGCAAATATTGCAGTCAAAGCAACCATTTTCACTATTAGAGATTGTTATCTCTGCTGTAGTGGATTTCGATTTTCTCTTTAGTGAGACTTTCTCATTAGAACCAAAGCATGTAGATTCCATTGAATTTTCTCCTGGACCAATATACCCTGTTAGACTTTACAAATTTCAGAAAGCTGCAATTATTTTAGACAATCCAGATGCAGAAGTAGAATTAATAAGATCAGGTATTCGGATGAGACTTATTTTCTGATGATTCTATTGCAAATACAGTTTGAATAACAAATTGGGGTCTGGTTAGATTTGCTTATTTGAACTTATCTACTGATATAAACACCAATGAGACTCTTTGAGAGAGTTGATGGAAACAATTTATGACATGTTCATAACATGTCTTCAGCTAATTTCCATAAATTATCCAACATAGATTATGAAAACAGTTTATAGCTTATATAAAAATAGTTTGACTTGCTTTTGTAGAAATAGTTTATTTATGACCGCTTATATGGTAAGTGTTTATAGCATAACACTTGATTAAGCTTTTTATCCAAACATTTATGTTGAAATGATTTTCCTTTTAATTAGAAAATTTGTGGAACTAACGGTTGATAGTTGACCCCTAATGAGAATGACAGGAATTTATTTCTATATTTGTGGGAACAACCAAATAAATAGGCAATAAACCTAGAATTTTATGACGATGTTCCAATTTGAAGCAATAACTAGGGATAACAAAACAAAATGCTTTACTTAGATTAGCCAAAGTTTCCTTTAAAATCAAAATCACATTATTTTAAAAGATTTCTGCATGTAACAAAGAATTTACAATGTTGATTTCTTAAGAAATGATAATTTTTATGCATCCAAAGTCTCCCAAATTCTTAGACATTACAAAATCATTTATAAAATTTCATCACAGGAATCCACAGATCAAACATCTAAGTTCATCGATCAATTCCAAATAGTTCAATGAATTAAGAGAAAAGTCAACGCATAGTTATAGTTTTCACAATTATTCATCTCATAATCCAGATTTCAAATCCCGTGACAAGAATTGAACAATAGCTAATGCAGATTTAGCTTTATAAAAATAGGGAATGTTAAAGGGAACCTAGAATTATCACCCTAGATGAAAATCCAATGCATGCAAATAATTTTGGCGAAACATCGAGAAATAAAACCCAATACTCATGTGAAAAATTGCAATTTTGATCCAAAAAAACACAGAAGAAAAAAAATCTTATTATGCATAATAACAAGAACAACCACAAACTAATAAATAATAAAAGTAAAAAACATACCTTTGCAAATAAACAAATTAAGTTGGAGATGAAAATAAAACAAGCTTGAAAGGAAGAGAAAATGAAAAAAGAAGAAAAAGGAATGGAAGGTTGGAGAGAATTTGGTTGAGAAGGAAGCAATGGAGGAGAGTAAAATGTGGAAGAAGAAGAAGAAGAAAAAGAAGAAGAAGAAGAAGAAGAAGAAGAAAAAGAAGATTTTTGTTGAGGAAGGAAATGAATGAGTGGGAATGTGGTGGTGCCACCAATATATTTAATTCGATCACTAATTATCAACTCGTCAAAAACAGTTTTCTTAGGAAAATGACATTTTAGTCCCTAATAGAAAAAAACCACATGGGACATATTAGTTTCTATAAAAACAAATCATTTTTTGGCGTTTTTGATAAAAAATAAATTGGGATATTTTAATCCTTGAACAACAATATGTTAATTAATCGTATATAAATTAATGAGCTTTTTATGGGATTTTTAGCAAAAACATAAAAAGATAATTTCATCCTTCATTTGAAAATCAAATAAAAAAAAATAGAAAAGAAAGAAAGGAAACATCCTACACTTCTAACTAAGAGTGAAAACAAAAAAGGGTGGAAACAAAAACTATTGAAATGCAAAATTTGCTCTTTCTTTTCATGTTTTGGATTCTAAATTGTGGTTTTTTTATTTTTTGTTTTTTGGCAATGAATTTAGTTTCTTTTTGTAAATCATTATATGATATTTGAACTAATATATATTTCAGTCATGCTTCAAAAATGAATAAATCAATCAATAAAAAAATTAATATATCATAGTTTATTTATGTCAAGAACTAAAAAATTACCGTTCTTTTTTAAAAACTAATATATCATATATATTTTTTTAGGAATCAAAATGTCTTTTCAACTTTTGTGTTTTTACCTTTTAATAAATATTTTTCTTTCTTAAATACTATCACTAATTGATTTATTATCAATCACTAATTATTTGAGTGAATATATAAATTGGTCCCTAAAATTGTAAATATCGATCAAATTAGCTATTAAATTTTGTAAATTGTTAAATACATCTTTGAAATTATATAATATCAATCAAAATAATTTATATGTAAACTTATTTCATTAGATATTTTGACGTGAGATGTTACTTCAATTGAATATGTCCCGTTGATGTCACATGTCAATGTCATCTTCCAAGGACAAAAATTTGTCTATGAAATTTTGTCATAAATTTGTCAATGAAAAATTTAAATTTAATAGAAAAATCAATTCACATTGATGACATTGATATGATATTAATGTGAAGGGTTAAATATTCAATTAACATGTCATAATGATAATAATAAATTACATTTACAATTTAAAGGGTCAAGTTGTCTATTCACTCTTACATGTTTAGTGAAAATTGCTTTCTATTGACATTAAATAATTACAATTACAATAATGTATATTATTTTTCTATTGACGTTTAAGAATCTATTATAATATATTAAAATAGAATCTCAAACCATTCATTTGACACTTAATCACATTTTTATGTCACATAACTCTATTTGTATCATCTCAGTTATGCTTAGTTGTTATAGCTATAACTTCATTTCTTTCTATTCCTCGTATACTACACAATTTTATTTCATCAACAAAATAAAAATTCAACAATAAGAAAATATTAATAATAACTCATAATGCAATAAACGTTTCTTTGTTATCCATTTATCATTTATTAAATGTGAATTTATTCCGTAATTATTTTCCGAATATTTTTCTATTGTTCTTGGTTGAACCAAGATTCAAGAAGGCACATACGATGTAAATCATCCCAATAGTGGAAAAAGTTCTCTTACCTCTAAGAGGTATATGAAGATGTACAACAACACTTATGAACCTCAACTACATACTGCCAGAATGTTGAAGAAGGGTTCTAATGGTGACATCATGTAGAGGCTAAAGAAGAATAGTCAAAATCTAAATAGGCACAATAAACAATACTTGTATGTTATTATTGAAATTTGTGCTAACTTCCTTTTCAATTTGAGTATAACAAAATTGTTTTTGTGGTGTTCGATGAAATGCAATTTATGTTTATATTTTTATGTTATTTTTCATTTACAATATGAATAATAATAATAATAATAATAATAAAATCTAATTTATTTAATTTTTGTCGATTCCAATTATTGATGTTCCATTCAATAATCCATACGTTTTGTCTTCTTTGACAATCACTTCTTATTAGGTCATTTGCTCTTTTTTTTTTAAATCATAAGGTCTTGATAGTTACTAATTTCTGTCAGTCAAAGTAGATCTATTGTTACAATGCATATTTCTTTAGCACAATGAATCAACTAAACAATGGTTGGAATTTACACAATTCTTGAAAAATTAAAGTTTCCACAGTAATTAAGGAACAATAACAACAACACAATTTGTCTACATGATAATTTGAAACCTCTAATCTACGTTTATAACTATACATTCTCTAAATCAAATTTCAATATTTCCTTTTGTGTTATAATTGAATTATAAGTGACATTATATTTGTTGTTTTTGACTAAAAAAAGCCCTGACATAAGAGACATATGAGCTGGCAATGAGAAGATAGAGGCTACAAATTAAATTTTAACCAAATATTTTATATTTGTCACAAATTTATAAATTATTATTCCATTATGATATGTAAGCTTATGAGGAAACAATTATTTTCTCAATCTCATTTGAAATACCTCATTTTCCATTTCTTTTTATCTCAAATTATTTATCATCTTACAATATCAATACAACATTAATTACTTTTTTTTCACTAATACTTTTATTTATTATATTTCAACTCATCAAATTATTCCGCTAATTGCAATTAATAAAAAAATTGATTAAATAAAACATTTTATCATTAAAATCAAATCAACTAATCATTTTCTAATAAATTATACCTTCAAATGAAATATTTAAAATGAGATTGAAGAAGTACTTATCTTGAAGAATGATGTTGTTTTTCACACTAATACAATAAAAATAAAATATCCATGGAATTCCAGAATTATTGTATTCTAAATATACATATTTTTATAAATGAATTTAATTAGAATAGGTGTAAGATAATGAAAAATTATTAGAGTAGGTGTACGATAGTGAAAAATAATTTTACATTCTCATTCAATTTTATGTCACTTTATATTATATAGTTTTTAGATTAACTTTTTGATAACTGAAGGAAATTTTTTTCTAACTCAATAGAAGGTCGTTCCCTAGGGAAGCAACTTCTAACTGAGTCATTTTTTTGTTCGTATTATATTTTAACATTTGTTTAGTATTAGAGTTATTATTTAATTATTTAAAAAATAAAAATATTAATAATAAATTAAAATAAACTAATTAATAAATTACAAATAAATTTTATATTTTAATTATTATTATTATAATAAATTATTATTATTATAATAAATTATTATTATAATTAAAAATTATTATAATAAAAAAGATTAAATTATATTATAAATTTAAAAAAAAACTTTAAAATAAAAAAATATATTAATAATAATAACAATTAAATAAAAAAATAATATTAATAACATGAAAATAAAATTAAATACATTAAATTAACGATAAAAATATATCATATTTGAGAGAAAACACATCAAATATATATCAATGATGTCCACCTAAATGACCCTCAGTCCCACATCTAGGATGTTGTCGAACTCGTTTAGCTCCCTAAATAAGTTGCAGTTCTTCCGGTTCATCTTCATTTTGATCATTTTCCTCAATGTAAATTATAGGTGGATTAGAATCACTGTCATCTGCTTCTATTAAATTTTGAGATTGAAGATTATACATCGAAACACAGCAGGACCGTTTGATCATCACCTCACCAACATGTCTCTATTGAAGTTCCATTTTATGATCCACCACCATCTCAGTATTACGTTCCGTCGGTGTCAAAAATACCAACACCCGATTATCCAACAGAACATGGGCTTCTCTGTTATTTGTTTGGAATTCAGTGTACAACTCCTAAGTCGGCTTATGCTGTATTTGATTCAATGTATAATCCTCAATCTCAAAATTTAATGGAAGCAAGTGATAGTGGTTCTTATCCACCTATAACTTACACTAAGGAAAATGATCAAAATGAGGATGAATTGTTCAGAGAGGTAGACGAGTTCGACGACATCCTAGATGTGGGACTGAAGGTCATATAGGTGGACATCATTGATATAAATTTGATGGCTACTTTTTCACGAACAAAATGATAGTCGAGCTCAATATGTTTTGGTTCGAGCATGAAACATCGGATTAACTGTCATATGTAGAGCACTAATGTTATCACAAAATAGTTGTGGAGCACAAGGAAGTGAAACACATGTGTCATGAAAAAGATATGTGATCCATGTCAGCTCGGAAACAGTGTAAGCCATGGAGTGATATTCTGCTTCAATACTAGAGCGAGCAACAATGTATTGCTTCTTAAAGGACCAAGATATGCAGTTAGCACCAAGAAAGATACAATAACCTATATTACTTCGTCTTGTGATAGGACAACCATCCCAATCAATGTCACTAAACCCATACAAGGAAGTGAAAGTGTTGTAAAGGTAGAGCAACCCCCAATTTTGTGTGCCTTTGAGGTAACGCAAAATGCGTTTAACTGCCTTCAAATCTGTCACAATAGGCTTGGTGAAGTATTGGCAAGCACGATTAACATCAGTGATGCCTAGACGAGTGAAAGTTAAATATTGTAATGCACATACAATGCTGTGAAACTCTATAGCATCAACAATAATATTATCAGAAGATGATTGTTTTTCTTTGAGGACTTGTGGTGTGGCCATGACCTTTCAATTGAGCATTTTAGTTTTAGATAACAAGTCATTGATATACTTCTATTGAGTTAGATAAAGACCATCCTTGAATCAAATGAACTTTATGCCCAAAAAGTAGTACAAAGGTCCAAGGTCTTTAATGGCGATCTCACGACTGAGTTGTTGAATCAGATTTGTAATGAAGACGCCATTGTTGCTTGCAACTAAAATATCGTCAACATATATTAAAATCAATGTGGCCACTGAAATTGTTTTGAGAATGAAGAGTGAAGAATTTGCAGTGTTGCAAAGAAAACCAAGATGGATCAGAAAGGTGGATAGACGACCAAACCAAACACACATCGCTTTTTTGAGCCAATATAGAGATTTCTTTAATAGGCATACTTTTTGGTGTGTCGGGATATACAAATTCGGGAGGTTGCTCCATATAAATAGTCTCTTTAATGTTTCCATGAAGAAAGACATTTTTTACATCGAGTTGTCTCATACTCCAATTTAGTGAAAGAGAAAGAGCAATGACAAAGCAAATAATGACGTGTTTAACTACAAGACTAGAAGTTTCATAAAAAATAGATCACATGAATTTGAGTAAAGCTTTGTGCAACTAACCTTGCCTTGAAGAAGTCAATGGAGCCATCTTCTTTTAATTTGATGCAATAGACCCATTTTGATCCGACAACATTAACATTGGCAAGCCGTGGGACAAGTTCCCATGTTTGATTTAAATGTAGATCACAAATTTCTTCTTGCATCACATTGACCCAAAGAGGATCCTTTAAGGCACTTCGTAGTGTTTTTGGTTCAATGTATTGCTTTGGTGATTCGGTAACAAGAGCAACATAGTCAGCAAGGTAGGCCGACATACTATGCAATCTGTTTGACAAGGCCCGATTTATTGTAGAAGTTGCGGAAACGACTTCAATGTGGTTCAACTCTCCTTCTACCAATGGTGGTTGTTGCTCAAGAAAAGCATTTTCTGTTTGTTGCCCAGTTTGAAAATAATCATTTTCATCTTCATTTTGAATTAGATCGCCCACAAGCCATTATATTTGGATGTCGTTTGAAAAGCTTAAAATACGGGCTTTCATTGTTCAAAGGCAACCTATTTATCAAATATACATCTGTTAGAAAAACTTCAACCCATAAGTATAATGAAATATTGGCATGAAACATCATGGTTAGCTTAATCTCAACAATATGGAAATGCTTCTGTTCTACGGTTCCCTTTTGTTATGGGGTCCCTAGAGATGAAGCATGAAGTTGAATACCACAAGTATAGAGGTGATTTAGAAAAGCATTGGAGTTAAATTCTCCTCGATCGTCACATTGAAATGTCTTAAATTTTATGTACAACTGATTCTCTATTAGTCTTTGAAATCTTAAAAAGAAATCTAGCAATCCTGACTTTTTCTTTAAAGGATAAATCCATGAGAGTCGTGAATAATCATCTATAAAAAGTGCATAATATCGAAAGTTTTGATTAGAAGTTGTAAGTGCAGGTCCCCAAAGATCGCAATGGATTTTGTCAAGAGGAAATTCAGAAATTTTATTAGAACTTTGGAATGGCAGTTTACAACTTTTTCCCATTTGACAACTAACACAAATAACAGGTTTTGATATCCATTGTGTTACATTGATCTTATATTTCAACAAAGATAGGATTATGATGTTTGGATGTCGAAGTCGTTGATGCTGAATTGTGGAAGAGGAACCTCCTTTTATTGCACTTAAAGCCTTTTGATAGTCTCCTTCGAGTGTGTACAACTGCCCTTTCTTATGCCCCCGTGCAATAATCCTTTGATTTTGGTCCTTAATAATAAAGCCAGAATAGGTGAATTCAAAACTGCAATGATAATCAGAAACAAATTTTATAATAGATAACAAATTATTCTTTGAGTCAAGAACCACAAAAACATCTTTCAATTTTAAGTTTCCATTTATTGTAGTAACATTTACATCACCAGTATGTGTTCTAAGTATGTTATTTCATCACCCACATAGATTACATCATTTCCATGATAAGACTTAATATAGGAAAGATTACCTGCATTATTGTTCATGTGAGATGTGGCTCAAGAATCTATAATTAAAGATTGGTCCTTTGTGTAATTTAGAGCAAGAGCAGCAATAGCTTAAGGAAAATCTTCTGACTGATAAGAATAATCATACCTCTAACAGCAACCAATGGCTTCATGGTTTGGTTTCTTACAAATTTGACATTTTTTATACTCACTGATTTCAGTATTTTGATGTGGCTTCCCTCCCTTTGAAATGTGGTTATGCTTAAAACAGAACTTATGCTTAAAACATAACTTATTATTTTGTTGTCCATTATATGGACTTGTTGGAGTGAATCCTCTTCCTTGAGAGTTAAAGTGACTTCTACCGCCACGTCAGTTTCGACCTCGATCTCGTCCTCTCTGGCTAAAGAAAGCATGTGTCTGCTACATTAAATTTCTTCTTCCTTTCAAACATCTTGTATATACTCATGTCCTCAGAGAGCTAACAGAAACTGACTGAAGGAAGGATAAGTTGGTTTAGTAAGCATAGCAACAGGAAATGTTTCATACCTTGGTCTAAGGCCATAAGCAAATTGAAACACTTTGTCTTAGTCAGAAATAGGTTCTTTTATAGCAGCGAGATTATCACAAATTGATTTGAATTCTCGTAGATATTCATCAAGGATTTGTGAACCCTTTTTGATTGTCATTAACATGTTTTTCAAACTTCACGCCTTCTCATCGTTGATCATGGTCAACACTTCTTCCTTAATGGCTCCACGAAACCACGAACATAAGAGACCATCATTGGTGATCATCCACTTTGAGTAGTTTGAATTTAGGTTGTTTTCACCTTTGTCACCCTTAACTTCCTTTTCTGGTTTTTCTTCACTTGAGAGATGGTGAAGAACACCAGGACTTCAAACTAAGGGCTTTATTTGATTGTGCCATAATAGGAAGTTTTTTGTGTTTAGTTTCATGGAGATGGAGATCAAACTTGAGCATTGGTGGAAATATTGGATGCTTAGTTCTGGTTCTATTTTTGGGAGTGATTTGTTGTTATTGTTTGATAACATGATGCGTTTGGCTTGCAGATTTACACGCTCTGGTAGCCTGAAAAAATTTGCAGAAGAGTTATCTTATTTGATTCCATGAGAAGTACATATATACACGAAAAACGATAGAAGTGTATGCTCAAGAATATTCTTATGTTCATCCTTATTAATTTTAGAATTAACATATATCAAGAATTCTGTATTTTGTTCCTTATCATATATATATATATATATATATATACCACTCTTTTTTTTTAAGACTACTTATTTCCCAACTATCTATATACTTCTAAATTGTTGCATTAAATAAACACTAACCAAAGAATAAAAAGTTGTTTAGGTGTGATATTAGACACTAAAAGAATTATGTGATAAAAAGTCAAGAGTTTAATTTCTCACCTTTAAAATTAGAGGAGACTACCTAGTTATATAAACAAGAGCCAAAACAACAAAACAAAATATCGGCCAATCAAATATGTTTTTCATGAAATAAATGGAACAAACTTTATGTACATGTTAATGTGCCTATTAATTTGGCATGAATTCACCCAATTAATAACCCTAAAATATCATTATTGTATGCTTGCACACCGACTTAGGGGTGGACATCGGGCGGGTATGGGCGGTTTCGGGCCAAAAATGTAAAACCGGCCCAATCCACGGGTATGATTTATTGGCCCAATTTCGTCTATTTTTTAAATCGGGTACGTCGGGTTCGGGTAGATCGAATGTCGGTTATGTATGGGTGGGTAAAAACGGGTTGGACTTTATTGGGCTTTTTGTGCTTTTTTTGCTTTCTAAATTATTCAGTTTTTTTTGCTTTTATTTAAGAAAAAAATCTGGTCTTTTATAATTTATTGGCCCAACCTGCTAATCATACATCTTATATTATATTTTTAATTTTTCTAAATACAACTATGGCCCAACTTGTCAATCATACATCACACTTGTATAATATCTTCAATTTTTCTAAATACAACTACGGCCCATTATAAAAACTGGCCCAACCTACCAATCATACACCATGTTTTGTTGTTTCAATCAAAATTTTGTTGTATCATTGTTCTCAAACACATAGCATTCGCAATTAGCCACATAAAGTATAAGGCTAATACTAAATCACAAATTCATCAGCAACATAAATCACAGTTACATGACAACACAACCAATACAAATTACATCCTTAAGTATAAATTACATCGTAATCAACTTAATTAAAATTCAACATTAACCAAAGGAAGACAATATTGCTGCATCATGAGGATTTACTAATAATTTCAGCAGCATGAATATTTTTTCTTCTGCACACATATAAAACAAATTAGATATAACAGAATAATATCAGTGTTCAAATTAGACATAACCAGTGTCAATTGCATAGCAGAATAACATCAATGTTAAAATTAAGAAAATGTGACTCTGTTAATTTATTACAATGTATTACAAAATAAAATAAGAAAATGAAGAAACAATCCACTCCACAAAATAATTACAAAGTATATATACCTGCACAAGGTCCATATAATCCATTCGGTATAAATGATCTCCCGCCATGATCAATACATTATTAACGTTTATATTCTTGGCATCCTACCACAATGAATTTTTACTAATTAACAAGTTCAAAATGATAAATTTTAGTGATAGAAAATATGGATGAATGTTGTATATGAAAAAAAAAGAAAGACAAAATCCTTTACACACCTCAAATATCCAGGTAAATTGCCTTACAATATCTCCATCTCCTTGAAACCACTTCTTTCCAACTTCTCTTGGTGTTTGTGTCACTGCCAAAACCTATGAGTCAAACGTATTGTAAATTAGCCATCATGAATAAAGAAAATTGAATAGAAGTTGATGCAAAGAAGCTGGTCCAATGCCACAAAAGTATGAGTCAAACGGTTTGTAAATTATTATATTGACAAGTTATGCGGTAAAATGACAATTAAATCAATACTTACAAATAAATCCTCATTAGTGCAAACAATAGCAAGCTCCTTCAAAAGGTTTTTTGCTCCGTCTTATCCAACTCATTCAACATTACTTGCAAAAATAATTCATAAATAAGCCAAAAGAACATTGAAATCATTTATAATAAACTAAAACTAAATGAAGCTCCCCTTACCCACAAAGCATTCTTGATCCTAAAAGATATGGCCAACTTGTTCCAAAAAGATCTGGCCGACTTGTCCCAAAATCCAAAGTTATCTCCCAAAAAATATTGGTCGGCTGCTTGGTTGTGCTATGACTGATGATGAGTCTTGTGGGACTCCAAAAAATCAAAAAAAAGGCAGCCTATAATAAATTAAAAAATGAACATAATTAAAACAATACAACTAAACATAATTAAAAACAGAACATAACTATAAAAGAATAATCATAAATTGGACCTTCAACAATTTAAACACAGCCTGAAGGCTGTGACTGAGAGGAAGGTAGTGGGCCACTTCCGGTCGAGCTTCCATTTAAATCTATGATACATTACAAATGAGTGAATTATAATGTTAAACACATAAATATTATATATAACAATGAATACAATTTAAAAATAAAAAATAGAAAAAACAACGCACCTGGTAGTACTTCCTCTGAAATCTCATACTCCTCATCAAATACGAAGTCTTTAAAATGGTAAAAAGACGGTTTCAACCAATTCTAGGTGCATATTAGAGCCTCCGCCATTTCTGGGTTTAGGGAGCTTCTATATACCTCTAAAACTCTACCCCGGTGCTGAAAGCACTCTTAGAAGCCACAGTAGAAACTGGTGTAGGCATAATATCTCTTACCATTCTAGACAAAATTGAATATCGACAAGCATTGTGTTTCCACCACATTAAAATCTCAAACTTTTCTACAAACTCTATACACTTCTCATTAGTGTACCTCTCAAGTTCATTTTCAACATCAATTGAATCATTTTCTGTTAAATGTTGTTGAAAAGCATTTTCCCGTTGTAAGTGTGCGCTTGTGGGACCAAAAATAGTTGTTTCACAAAGGGAATCAACTGCAGCAATACTAGAAGATGAAGTCTTAGGTGTTGTATCATAAGCATGCTTATACCACTTGTACACTTTCTCAAGAGTATCATTTATACTTGTCAACAAATTTTTTTAATTGGTTTATCACCATACATATCATTGAAGCACCACTCCACATACCTTAACTTGTATCAGGGATCTAAAATAACACCAAAGTAAAGGAGCTGATTTATGTTAGATTCATTGCCCCAATACTTGGTGTACTTTGCCAACATTTGCTTGCCCATTGATGTTAAACAAGTGTTAAGGTCCATTGATGAACATTTAAGTTCAGTAAAGATGGAAGCTAATTGGGGAAAAGTTATATGCAAACTTGTTTGTTGTGAGGTTAAAAACACTTTTGTTGCATCATAAAAATACTTCAAAAACTAAACAAAGCACTTACCATTTTCCCAATCATTATCAGTGGGTGGAGAAGCTTCTACAAAGTATTGACTATAACTTGCATCTTCATCTTCAAGCTTATCAAAGGCTGTTTTAAATTTTACAGCCGCTTCCAACATCAAATATGTTGAGTTCCACCTTGTTTGAACATGTAGACACAACAATTTCTTGCTTGCAATTCCAGCAAATTCTATATATTCCTTAAACTTTGTAGTCCTCTGTGGTGAAGATCTTACAAACTTCACTGTAGTTCGAATGGAAGAATTTGAATAGTCAAAGTCTTTCAATCCTTCAGTCACCACCAAGTTGAGTACGTGAGCACAACACCTCATATGAAAAAAAAAAAAACCCCATTCAACAATAGCCCATTCATGTTTTTTTATCTTTTTCTTCAATAATCCTACTACAACATCATTCGATGATGCATTACCAACTATGATAGTAGACACATTTCTAAGTCCCCATTCCCTCAATACCTCCTCAGGCTTCATAGCCACTGTTTCACCTCTATGATTTGGAACCACACAAAAGCTAATGATTCTTTTTTGGTAATTCCACTCATTATCAATAAAGTGGGCCGTGAGAGTCAAATAATTAAGATTTTGAATAGAAGCCCAACAATCTGTAGTTACAACCCCCCTACTACAATCAGACTTAAAGAACCCTTTCAACTTAATTTTTTCATCTAAATACAACTAGAAACAATCTCTTGCTACAGTACGTCTTGATTGTACGGTAAATTGGGGCTGCAATTGATTACATAAGTACTTAAATCCCTCCCCTTCAACTACTTTAAAGGGTTGCTCATCCAAAATGACAAAAACCACCAAAGCTTTTCTACATGCTTGAGCATTAAATCTAGAGCTTGCTACAACAAAACTAGACCCCTCACTTGTTGGAAATTGTAAAATAGTTTGGTTAGGGTCAGTTGCTACATTTAAAGGATATTTTGTGCATCTTGTCATATGATATTTCATATTGGAAGTACCATGTGTCTTAGCTTCACAAAAATACTTTTGATGGTAGTATTTACAAGCAGCAGTTTTGATTTCACAATTAGGAATTTCATTAAAGTGGTCCCAAACCTCAGATGTTTTTCTATAACCACTTGCATTGCATTTTTTCTTCTTACCAACTGGAGGAAGAGTATTTTCAGGAGCAGATTGCTCATTAGGTTGGTTAAGAGAAGGATTAGGAGAAGGCTGCTCCATTACTGAAATATGTATGATTGTTCATTGTGTGATCTATTAGTGAATTTTGTATATGAAACAACTCATATGGTTTGGGCATTTAGCAACTCGCATTTTGTTTTTTAATCAATGATTTTATTTGATTAAGTCTTTTTTTATATAAAACAACTCCTATCATAGCATAAAATTATATAACCATATAAGTTGATATTATACATGTTCACGATTTGATTTTAAATGAAAACTGAACCGAACAAAACCAATTCTGAACCACAAAAACAACTTGAGAAGAAAAATCAGCATGTGAATGGAACAAATTTTATAATCCAACATCTAGTAGAATTAAATTTAAAAATCAGCATGTGCATTTTCAGCATGAGAAGAAAAATCAGCATGTGAATTGAACAAATTTTATAATCCAACATCTAGTAGAATTAAATTTAAAAATCAGCATGTGAATTTTCAGCATGATAAGAAATATGAGCATGTGATATTGAACTAATTTTAATGTGGAACTGAATCATTATTCTAACAAATCATGTAGTTTAAAAATAACATACACAATCTGGTTTAACTTACAATTTTCTGGCCTAGCTCCTTGCATGCTCCACCTTAACCTTGCTTCATTATTCAAAACTAGAAAAGTTCAAGAAACACTAAGTAAGTATTGAGCAGAATCTACAATGTAGAAATTCCATGTAATTATTATTAATTAATAGCATTATAAACATAAATAAAAACAGAATGACAACTTATTATATATATACATAAATAGTATTTCAAACATAATATAAGCAGAAATTCCATACAATTATTATTAATTAATGGCAACTTGTCATATATATACATATATAGCATTTCAAATATAATATAAGCAGAACTTCATGCAATTATTATTAATTAATAGCATTATAACCAGAAATAAAAATAGAATGGCAACCTGTCATATATATATATATATATATATAGAAATAGTATTTAAAACATAATATAAACAAAAATTATATCACATTATATATTTTTTATTGTAATTTATAGCATAGTATATTTTCTTTTTTAAATCACATTAGCAATTATTATTAATTAATTATATAAAACCAAAAAAGAAAGCAAGTTAATTAATATAGCAAACAAAATGGCAGCCTGTTAGCAAGCAAAATGAGAGATATCATTACCATGACTGAAACTAAAATAACCAGCCGGCGGTGGCGTGAGAAGAATATGTCGTGTGCCCCTAACAACCATGATTAAGGGCATTTAAGACATTTCCTTTGTATTTACTGTTGCGCGTTAAGCGCTTCGTCTACTCCGCGAATCAGCCGTGATGGCTACTACCCAATTCTGCGTTTGCTTAGCGCCAGACCATCGCAAGACAACGTGGCTGCGCTATTGCGGTCGCAATGGAAACTTCTGACTACATAGGAATAAACATATCAAACCAAAAACCAAAAATCTGAAATTACAAAAACATAAATCTTAAAATAGAAAATACAAGATTATAAAACAATAATCTACAAAAATAGCAAGTAAAAAAACTATAAATAACCACAAATTTAAACTACTAAATCTAAATTTACATAAACTACAAATGAAAGCACTATCGAAAAAATGAATCACAATAAATTCCATCATTATCTTAGAAACACTAACAATAGTAATATAATCAGTACCTAAGATATCATAAAACACTAAAAAATCATAGCTTAACCATAAAAACATAAAAATACATTAAGAAACCCTAATAAACTAACCTTCTCTAAAGTTTCAATAGAGAAATTAGATATGAACAACCTCTGTATATTATCAATACCTAAACATATCGTAAAACAAATGTTAGTCAAAAAAAGATCAAACCCTAACACAAAATAGTAACTTTAATGAGATGAACAAACCAAAACAAAATACAAAACTGTATAATATCTTTCAAGATAAACATTGAATAAAGAAATAACAACTTTTTAAGATAACCATTTAATAAATTTTATGAGATTAAAGAGTTAGGGTTTGGTAAAAAAATCAAAGAAAACTTACTGTCGTTGCATGTTTGTAGACTAAACGGAGACGACGGAGATGGCGACGGCGGAGATGGTGACGGCGGCGATGTTGACCGTGACCAAGACGAGACTCCAAGATGTTGAGTTTGAGTATTTGAGAGACGAAATAGAGAGTGTGAGGCGGATGACTACTTTGAAATGGATTACCGATTATGGATGTTTGAAATTTTACCTCAACTTAGTTTTAATTGGGTTGGGCTGCTGTTGGTTCTGTTATTGGCCGATTATGGTGCTGTTGGTTCTGTTATTGGGCTGGGCTGCTGTTGTGTTTTTGTGATAAATTGGCCTTTTTTTTATTTTTTATTTTTTTTTTAATTTTTGCCTTGTGGCTTTTTGTGTATTTTAAATTTATATATTAATATATAATATAAAATTAATAATATTAATATATAATATAAAAATAATAATATAATTCGGTCGGGTTCGGGTATCGGCGGATCCAAATTACTCATCCGAACCCGACCGTATAAACCCATATGAATCCTTATTTTTCACCCGCTTAACCCTCAACTCGAAGAAACCCGTCTGCAAATTTAAATTTTTTATTGGATTGGTCGGGTTCGGGCGGGTCCAAAAATTATGTCTACCCCTACACCGACTTTATACCGACTCTAACAAAAGTATGAAGCACAACATTGTACCAGTTTCTTTTGTTGCAACTTGCAAGAAATTTGTGTTGACGTAGAGTGGTGTATATCATTTTAATATTAAATAAAAATATTTATTTTATTTATTGTGATAAATATTTGTTTTATGGTTATTAATGATAAATATTTATTTATAACCAATATATTTGTCTTGTAATTCTTATATTTATTAATTTCAAATACTTATTTAGTGTTTATCTATTTTATATTTTAATATCTTTATTTTTATTTTTTTATTATAAAAAAATAATAAATTTTACTATAATTAACTTTCAGAACTATAAAAACTGAATTAATTTAAAATAAAATATAACAATATTAATATTTATGAATTAAATTAAAATTAAAATTGTCTCTACTTTTTTATTTATCTTCTTTTTCACTTGCAGTTTCCCGTATAAATGTTTTGATCAATTTGACGGTTCAACATTAAATGAGATTAAATATATCAAATTCATGCATTGTACAACTTACAAGATCGAGAACAATCTATTATAATTTTATAAGGAACGAGAATTTAAAAATGGCCCTAAAAATTTAATTAGGGGTTGAAAAGAGTCCAAATTATTATAGTTTTTTGCGAAAGCCTTTATTTTATAAATTGTGGTGGGTGTTGTTATTCGTATCAGATAACTCACACATAAAATGACGTGTAATATCAATTTAACAAAGACAATGACTAGATATGTTAAACAATAAGTTGTTGGTCGATTGATTCTGACAATTGAACCAATATTTCATTTTACTTGAGCTTAGAATTAATATCAAACTAGAAACATAACAATCATGCATTGCTGTAGTCTCTTCATAATGAATAGAGTCCAAATTAATTTATGTTTTTTTACAACGAAATATAAGAAAATATCATTAACTTATGTACTATTTAATTTTAGTATTTAGAAAATATTTTTCATTTAATTTAAATTTATATCTATTCAATTTTATTTTTATTTTTGGTATGATTCAATTTATTGATTATAGCAAGTAATTTAAGAAATAGAATTAATTTTTTTTATTAAAACTGGATAGAGAAAAGGGGATCAACTGTTTTTCTTTTTTCACATGATTTGATAAATTTATGTTTATAATTTATTTCAGATACAATAATATTGTAGTAACAATTAATATTATTATTTTTAGTACAACAAGGGGTTTATCAATCTATATAAGTTAATCTCCCAAAGTATATTACAAGCCTATATAAGTTTATGTGTATAATAATCCTCATTACATTGTTCTCTATATGTAATTAGTTGAGTTGCAATAGAGTAGAAAACAAATTTTCCTCATTCATTTTCTTAGTAGAGGACTTCCGATCTTTCAAAATCAATAAGATTGTGGTTCATGAGACTAAGAAAGTTATTTCTCATGAATTTTAACTCAACATATTGAAGTTTTACTGCACTGCAACACTCCCGAGGAACTTGTCAATGATCTCACATATTTGGAATCAACAACTTCAAAATTCTGTTCAGGGCTATAATCGGGTGTTTTTACTTGTCCACCTTTTGTATTTATGAAGGATGCACCATTTTCAAAGGCGTCTCCAACTGAATAAAATTCCCACGTATCTTCAATTTCATTACTACTTTTTCTCCATGTCACCTACACACATTTTATAATTAATCAATCAATTAATATAACATATTGAAATCATTTTATAAATGACATGTTCATAGGAAATTGGTATATATATTGCTTGAAATCATTACCTCCTTATTCTCTGCTGGTGCTATGAAGAGGTTTGATTGACTTTTAAGACTTGGTCCACTGCTTCCACCAATTGCATATTGCGTCCATGACGAATTCTATAACATTTTTAATTAACAATTAAGATAATCAATAACTTTCTTAGTTTTTTTTTAAGAGAAATTGAAAGGTGCATTGTTAGTTTATACCAACCTCTAACAAAAATGTGGTGTTTTTCTTTTACTTTTAAAATGGTTAACAATAAAGCTTATGTAATAATATGATGACTTCTCATTGACAATGCATCTCTATTGAACCCATCTTTTAACTACTAAATTTTGCAATTATTAATTACCTAGGCATGCGTTGGCGGCAATTAGGCCCAAAATAGTTGTATATGACAAGTTACTTTCATGTTCTTGTCTCTTACAAATCCATCATCGTGTCCAAGAAGCATAACCTTATCTTGCTCCCTAAACCAATTGTTGGAGATTGTCACATCAGTAGAACCTCGTGTAACATCAAGAAGACCATCTTGACAATCATAAAGTGTATTGTGATCAATCCAAATCTTTGAAGCAAAAACTAATCTAATTGCATCTCCATCGACTTGACCCAACGATGTTATCTTTCCATCAGAACCCATCACCATTCCGGGAGCTTGAGGTCGACAATGATGAACTCGAATTCCATGGATGATTATGTTTGTTGCCTAATAACAAATAATAAACATATCATTCTAAGTTAAGAAGCGGAAGATATGTGTACGAATAATAAAAGAAGAAATTTAAAAATTATAATAACAATTTTAAAATCTAATATGATAAAAAAATTATTATCGAAAATTAGATAAAAGAATAACAAACTTTCTCTAATTTTATGGTTAGTTGTTAGAGACGATAAAAAACTATCTTTATTTTATAGTTAGAAACAATAAAACAAATATAAATTACATTTGTTTCACCTCTAATTTTTATCTGAAATATATTTATTTTTTAGTAATATCAAGATTGTTATTAATTACTACTTTATAGATCATCAAGTATGCATTATTAGCAATGTGGACATTGACACCTCGACCATCAATGGTCGTGAAACTACTAATAAGAAGGGGTCTCTCAAGTCTAATGGTCATGTCTCTTTGGAATGTGATCCAAACTTTACCTTGAATGTTAGAAGCTCCATATCTCAAAGTTCCAGGTTGTGGGTTTAAAGGGTGATCACTAGGATCATTAACTATATAATGAACAAGGTCTTTACCTATGTTGTTTGTCATTTTTCCTACATAGCCAACTGAGCACCTGGCAAGTTGTTGTCGATGTGTCCTCCATTTTGGATTAAATCTCCAACATTGATCAATCACATTCATTTCCTTGCCTTCTATTTGAGATTGTTTGGAAGAACTAACAATTGTAGTGAACAACGTTATCATCACAACAAATAAAATAAAGCCCCAGAAGGAGGAATTGATTACTTGATGACCAACCATGGTTCAGTTAATATACTTGTTTATGAGTTAATTCAAAGATAATTCGAATTAATTTAATGAAAAGAGAGGGATAGTATTGAGGAAGAGCTTTACTTAGTTTTTATATTGAAGAATAATGGTGTGAGCTTGTGACTTTATAGATTAAAGTTGTTAGTGTAATTGTTGGGGTTTAGAAGTTTGTTCAAGTTGTTGTGCCAAGCTAAGGTAAAAGGATCCACTCACTTATTTTAGAAGACAGTTACATTTGTTTAAAATCCTAAGTTTAAAAGAAAGTTATATGGTAACAAACATGTCATTGAACAATTAACGAAATTTGCACAATATCCAGAGATCATAATTGAGAGTGATAAATACAAATGTGTTAGGCACACTAAATGTTGTCTATCAATCTTATATTGTTATTTTGGATGTGCACTTCTAAATCAATCCAACAAATAACTGCAAACCAATCCAAAATAAATCCAAACTTCACAACCATAAAATTAGAAGTCATTTTATAAAAACCGCACAGATTGGATTTCAAATATATTTATTTTTTATTAGTATGATTTATTGCATTAATTCAATCTATTTTGTTATTATTTCATGCGTTTTAAATATAGTCAATCATTGTTTTAAATATAGTTGATCGATGTTGCATCAAACCCATTATTTTATTATTTTTTACAATATTAATACTATTTTTTTTCAATTGTAATTAAGATATTCTAAAATCGGTCCAAATTAAACAGACTGAATTTGGATGATATTTTTTTAAGCTTATTATCTAAACCGAATCACATGTAATTTTATCTTTGGAGTGAATGACTTTTTGCTTCAAAATCGATTAAACTACACCACATACACCTTTATTGTATTTGTTAAAATACTAACTATCCAAATTGATCATTAGTCATTATTTGAGTATATCATTAGCAATTTAAAATATATGATTCAAAAGTTGATCCGAAGATAAAAATTTGTAAATTTAAAATATTACATACATAGATTATAAAATGGCCACCACATCTTACCCTGGTGTTTCACTCAAAAAAATTAATACGTATTTTTTTGAAATTGTTTTTTCCACTCAAAATATCTCTTAAATTCTTTATCAAATATCAGTTCTCAATCACAATAAAAAAAATTCTAATAGTAAACACCCTCGAGGCTGAAGGAAAGAAATAACAATAATAAGAAAAAATAAATGATAAAGGAAAGAATTGCAAGGATGATAAGAAAATTCAATCTATTCTGTTGTTATTTCATGCATTTGGATTGTAAACCCGGTCCAAATTAAACCGCTTGAAATTAGATTGTATTTTTTCAAACTTGATATCTAAACCAAATCACATGTATTTTTATTTTTTGATTGAATAAAGTTTTGCCTCAAAACCGATCAAATTATACCAAAAACCCCTTATTGTATTTGATAATATACCGTGACTATCCAAATTGATCGTTAATCATTATTTGAGTATATCATTAGTAATTTATAATATATGATTCAAAATTTGATTGTAAGACAGAAATTTGTAAGTTAGAAGTATTACATACATAGATTATAAAATGGCCCTCATCTTTAACCCTCGTTTTTCCACTTAAAATCTCTCTCCAATTCTTTAAAAAAAAATCAATCCTCAAATTATAAGGAAAGAATTGCAAGAATAATTATAAGAAACAAATTTAGAAATGTTTGAAATTTAGAAATGTTTGAAACTCAAGTTAAAGAAAGAAACTGTTCAAACAGAATTTTATTCTTAATATCACTACATAAATACATAATTTTACAATTTATGATGGAAAAATGAACTTTTAGACACGAAATTGTAAATTGAAATATTTATAAGTGCAAAATTTGAAAAAACAAAAATAAAATAAAATGAAATATTACAGTCAAACTTTTACAGGGAAGATGGATGATAAGATTTGCGAAATGGACGTCACAATAAACATAATTTCTTGATAAAGATAAAAATTATCTCAATTTAAAATTAAAAAGAGACATGATGTTCTAAATTTGGTCATTTTCATAAAATTAAATTCTATTTTTAAGTATATTTAAAATAAACTTTTGTCAACGTACTTATATTTTTTAAAGTCTAATGTCTTATATGTGTAACTTAAGTGAACAACTTTGATATAGTATTCTTTCAACCTACAATAATTTTTTAAAATTCATTTTGTGATTGTTAGGCAAGTGAGCTTATTACTATAAGTCAAAATGATCATATCAATGATAAAAGATCTAGACATATATGACCCTATTGAAGGTGCAAATACGAGAAGAGAGGGTTAAATTGTGTTTGACGAAATTGACAACTTTTTGCAAATTTGATGAAGGCTGATTGGTTTTTATGAATTACTTGGATAAGAAGCAATCAAATTTAGAGTTAGCAAACAATGAAAACATAAATAATTTGACACATAGATTTATCATGGTTCACCACTAATTTAACTACATCTAGTCCCCTAATCCAAAAGGTTTAAATCCACTAATTCAATTATCTTGAGTTCCAAAGCACCTGACTCTCCAAGCTAGTCTTTCCAAACAACGTAACAATCCAAACTTTTGAGGAACTAACTGCGTTGACCCTATAAGTCAAGTCTTCTCCTAACAACCTGACGAATTCATATTTAAGAAGGAACTAACCACCTTGACCCTACAAGCCAAACCTTCTCCCAACAACTTGACAACCCTATATTGAAGAAGGAACTAAACCATTTCGGGTTACACAAAAGATTAGACTTTGAGTAGTTACTTCTAACAAAGCTGATAATAATAAATCTAACACTATAAGAAAAGAAAACTCATAAAATATTTCTAACTTGAACAAGTGTTTCTCTATTTTAAATCTAAGACGAATTTGGAATTTTGAGCTTGAGTTTTTCTAGTCTTTTCTGATTTTCGATGCACTTCTTCTTCTATTTGATTTAGGTTGAGTTTTTAAATTTTTCATATTGATTCTATTCGTATTTTGTTCAAACTGCATTTGTAAATTCTCCAGATTGATGTTGTTCATATTGTGTTGTAGATAAATCTTGATCAAATCTTCTATAAATCTTGATCAAATCTTCTTCAAATATTGATCAAATCTTTTTCAAATCATGTTGAAATCTTCTTCAAATATTGATCTAATCTTCTTCAAATTTTGATCAAATCTTCTTTAAATCCTGACCATATCTTCTTTTCAATTTGGTCATATATTTTCTTCAGTTATAAATTTGAATCAAATCTTATTTTAGATTTTCTTCAATTATAAATTTGAATAAAATCTTATTTTAGATTTTCTTTGAGAACATGAATCTTGTTTCATACTATTTGAAATCAATTATATTATTCTCATTAATTACCTTTGTTATCATCAAAATTCTAAGTATAAAGTCAACTTAGTTCCAACAATCTTCCCCTTTTTGATGATTACAAAATTTGTATTTTTTATAACAATTTTTCTTTATATTTCTTTGATTCTCCCTAACTTAGGCCTCTCCTTAAGTCTAAGTATCATTTTATCCCCCACTTTATCAAATATCTTTCTCCCCCTTAATGTCATCAAACAAAAAAACTTGAAATAGATACTTGGTAGTGCCATTGTTGAACAAAGGCCTAAATAAAGTGGTGTTTGTTATCTATGTGTTTAGCTCTAGAATATAAGATTTTTGGTTAAGAAAAATGGCAAAAGTGTTATCACAATAGATGGGAATGCTGGTTTCTAGGATTTTGTAGTCTTCTAGTTGATGTTTCATCCAAAGTAGGTAAGAATTGCAGCCACCTGTTTAAATGTACTAAGCGTATGCGTTTGAAATTGCAATATTGTTTTGTCTCTTACTTGAACAAGATATTCAGTTGTCACCTAGAAAGGTGCTATTGCCATTAGTGCTCTTTCTCTCAAGTTTATCTCGAACAAAATTAGAATCACAGTATCCACTAAATTTGTATCTATGAGATTTCTTGTATAACAACGTAAGACTGGTAGTTTCTTTTAGGTATCTAAGGATTCTCTTAACATTAGTTAAATTTGATTCCCTATGTCAGCTTGAAATCCTGCATATACACAAACACTATAGATGAAGTTAGGTCTGAAAGCAGTAAGGTAAAGTAAGGATCTTATCATTCCTCTATAGGTTTTTTGGTCAACTTTTTTGCCTGAATCATATTTTTCAAGTGAACAAGTATGGTGCACTGGTGTAGCCATAGATTTGTAATCACACATCTTAATTTTCCTAAGAAGCTCTTTTGTATATTTAGTTTGATGAGTGTATATACCTTTTTTACTTTACTGAATTTGTATCCCTAAGAAGAATTTAAGTTCTCCCACCACACTCATTTGAAATTCCATTTGTATCAATTTAAAAAATTCTTGGCAAAGAGTGCCATCAATAGATGCAAAAATAATGTCATCTCCTATTTATTTTCTAAGAAGTATATTATTAACTTGTCATCTTTAAAAGTTATTTTTAAGCAAGAAGTTACCAAGTCTATCATATCATACCCTAAGTGCTTGTTTTAGACCATACAGAGATTTCCTAAGATTAAAAACATGATTTGGAAATTCAGAACATTCCAAATAAGGGGGTTGTTTAATACTAACTTTTTCACTTACATAACCATTTAGAAAAGCACTTTTAACATCCATTTGAAATAATGTATTGTTATTATTTGCAGCAAAAGAAAGTACCATACAGATAAATTCAGCCACTAGAGCAAATATCTTAGTGTAATCAATATCGTCTTGCTGACTGAAGCCTTGTGTGACAAGTCTTGCCTTGTTTCTGACCACTTCACCTTTTCATTTAGCTTGTTTCTAAAAATCTAATTGGTTCTCATAATGTTCTTTTTTTGTCTAGTTACTAGATCCCAAACATCATTCACATCTAAATGATTAATTGACATTTTTCTATTTAAACCTTGATTTTTTTTTTAAATGTATGCCATTTTGGTCACTACATATTCATCATGCACATATAGGAGAGAGTTTGCCACATACATGTCCACATCACTCAGTTAACAAGGCTAACAGAAAAGTTGACGTCAAGGACAAAAGTAATAGGCGTTCGACTGGATCAGAGATCAAAATGATGGTTTACTCGAAAAACAATAAGCAGAGATTGATTGATGTTTTTTCATTCATATTATGGTTTTAAGGTAAATAGATACAATTAGGGATGTTCACATCCAAATTTATCCAAAAAATGCAAATCGATTAAAAACAAAACGCATTAAACTAAATACTCTTGGATATTTTTAGATGTCCTTTTGTAAAAAAATTAGATGTCCTTTTGTAAAAAATTTAGATGTCAATATATTACATTTATATATGAAGTGGTGGTTTTTAAATTTACTTTTAATAATACTTATTAGTTTAATATAATATATTTAGATGCTATTTCATATATTTCAAATATAATTTGATCATTATTATTCCACAATATTAAATTAAGTATATTATACGTTATATAATACATCAAACCTTTTAATTTATTATTTTTCTATAATGTTAATAATAATATATTAATATATTTATTTAACAATTGTAATTTAGATATTCAAAAATTGATCCAAATTAAACCACTTGAAATTGGATAAGCTCAAATTGATTTTATGTAAACTTGTCATTAAAACCAAGTTGTTTTTAGGATGCAATAAGTAGGGAGAGTTATTTTAGGATGCAGTAAGAACATCAAAAGTTGTTTTTAGGATACTGTAAGCTAGTGACAACTATTTTGTTTGATTATGCTTAGTTTATGAAATTGTAAGCGTCTCTCAAATTACTCTATAGATTTTGTGAATTGGCAAATATATCATTGACATTATAAAATATTAATTATAATAGTTTACGTGTAAATTTTTGTTGTTAGATATTTTGATGTGATAATAATTTGTCGATAAATTTTTGTCATTACAGAGATAAATTTTTGAGTATGTAATTGTGTATTTACTAATTATGAACAAATTAGTCTATGAAAGATTTAAATCTCATAGGAAAATTAGTTCGTATTATGATGACATTGATATGAGATCAGTGCAAATGAGTCAAATATTCAATTAACAAGTCACATTATAATTTTTAATAATAAAAGGTTAAATAAAAATTATTTTGATTATTATTTTATAATTTTAAGAATATATTTATCAATTGCTAAATTTAAAGATCAAATTTAATTGACATTTACAATTTAAACGATCAATTTATCTATTCACTCTAATTATTTTCCTCAAAGAAAAACAATAAATATAGCTTATGTTAACATCAAGTATAATATCTACGAAAAGTCTTAGTAGTACTCTCTTTTTAACACTTATACATAACACTTTTTTTTATTGAATAAATAAAGTGTAAATCCTATATTTTAAAAATAAATCTTATATAAAGTGGTCCATAAAAGAATAAATATTATAATGATAGCTAAACAGAAGATGTTTCTGACCACTCTTAATATTTATTAAGTCGAGTACAAAAGTAAGATGTGAATAATAATAAAAAATTAAAAATAATCAACCACTGACAAATATTGATTTGAACATTAATTTTTTTTTCTCCTCCTATATAGATTATTTTCGATAGAAACATAAAATCTTTAATCTATAACATATTGAAATAAAATTTCGACAATTCATCTTCATTTATGCAACATTTTTTAATATTTATCAAATCACAAAAAATCTAATATGTACCTTTCAAAGCACATTATTGTTTTTATTTCTACTTTTATTATGTTTTGTTTCTCTAATATGTAACACAAACTTTTTCACTTACTTATTCAATTTATCACTCAATGATTCATCAATACACTTAAAAAGTTCTAATTACTCATCAAAAATTTCATTTCAATAACTAATACAAAAAAAAATACAATCCTTCCAATATCTTCAAATCATTACAATGCAAGTTATACACACATCAAGATCTATCTTCTATTTTTCAACCACTCTTTTGTAAATTTTCAGCTTAAGCAATGAGAACGACATTAAGAAATGCAACCAAGCTACAACTATTTGTGTGGCACAATCTTAGTTCAGAAATACTTCAATAATATTATTTTTCTATTGTCTGTTATTGTTCAAGATCATATATCAATATGATTGCATAGGAAATGAGTTTTTTCCCTATATTGAATGTGTCTCCCGTAATATTTTTTCATTTTATAATTAAAAAAACACAAATTCATAATTGAAAAAAATGAATAATATTAAATAGTTGTAAAGGAATAACTTCTAATTATTTCGTTATTCACTCAAAACTTTCTATGTCTTAAACATTCACAAATTTTCTTACTTATAATTTTTTTTCAATCACTCACTCTTGAAGTTTCTTGACCGTGTCAGATAATTATTTGAAAATTCCAAGGTACACATGAATAGATTATTTCAACATTTTAGATTTACAAACTATCTCTCACAAATGAATGCTATAATATATCGCAAGACACACAATATTATTTAGTACATACTTAGATCGACAATGAGATTGACATAATTACGGTGAACAGATAAAATAGAAAACGTAAAAAAGTACATAAATTTATAAATCTAATGTTTCAAAACTAATATAAGTTATAAAACTAGACCAATTCCACATTTACAAAATATTAAAGACAAAAATTGTATATCTAAAGATGCAAACCTTATAAATAGTGTCATACTTCAATATATTTTGCATAAATTGTATTAGTCAACAATGTTTTACTTTTTCTTTTGTACTAAAACAAACTTAGCTTATATATAATTATTCAAAAATATATTTACCATTAGGTATATAAACACTTGAGTATATTCTACTATAAAATAAAATTAATATTGTTGTTAAATTATATATTATTGTTATTTTATACTTACTAATATATTAAATTTTAACGTGCAACACACATCTTAGTATCTATACTATTAAACTTCTGTTTTTTTTTTTTTTTAA